>PVKN010036435.1:0-11439 GCA_004027915.1 Capromys pilorides | reverse complement strand
ACATCCATTAAGGAGAAAATGACTGTAGTTTTAAAACTGGATTGTTTTAAGATTTAAGTATCTATAAATCATGACTATGCTATCCCTATAAAATAAATGTGTACTTCTTGTGCGATTAATGCACTGCTGTAGTTATCATGGAAAAGAGTTCATCACCCAGAACATTTTTAAAACATGGAGTTGCAAGAATGAATGCCTAGCATGTCAAAGAATTTCTTCCACCAACATTTCCCTCCACGCCTTTAATGAGAAATCTCTCTTATGTACAGTATCTAATGCAGGATTCACGACCAGACCAATAGTGCATTCTTTTCTCCCAAGAACAAAAACAAATCAGTATGACATGATGTAAATTCAATTAGCACTTGGCAGGTCACAAATAACTTTTAAATAATTTTCTTTTAAGTTAGAGAGTGCTAAAATATACAGTAATCATAGCACTCAAGTGCCTTCCTTATAATATGCCTAGAGACAGGAATAAGAGTGAAAAAGCAAGCACTGATTGCAATGACAAAACCATAGAGTCCAGTAATATATTGTAGGTTATTATTACTTTTTATATAGAGCCCCTTGCCTCAATTATCTTTCTCTCTGAATGGAATCAGAGGCAACAGTGAAATTTCTTCTACTTTTCAGAAATTTTTACATGAAGTATGGAAGAAAAGAAAATAAGTTGGTATAATCCTCTAGGAAAAAAATAAAGGATAAATATTGTAAATAAAATAGTACTGAACTGTGAAATAGTTTCATACAATCAAAGCAAGCAGAATAATTCTGTACATCCCATGGTTAGGAAAAATAGTAGAATTATCTTGGGTCAAATCAACAAGAATAATCTGAGAGTTGGGAACTGTAGCTCAATGGGAAGGTGCCTGACAAGTGTGCTTAAGGCCTGCGCTTGATTCCAGCACTGAAAGAAACAAAAGAAAAATAGAAAAGACAATAGAAAAACAAACCAAAAAAATTTCAAAGAATTTTTTTTTTTTTTTTTTTTTTTTTTTGGATAAGTAAAATCCAACTCTGGTCCACCCTGCACATAAGGAGGGAAGCTAGCCAGGACTCAGGACATATTAAGGATGTACCTCATCTTGGCTTTAATGAATGAGTGTCCACCTGGGATGGGAGAACCTAAGTAGCACCAAAACACACCCTCTGCTCTGAGAACTTCAGTCCTGCCACCTGCCCGAAGCCACCTGCCCACAGCCACGAGCCCGTGGTTTGCAGGTTTTTCTGCCTGCTTAATGTTCACTTTTTGAAGAACCTCTGACAGCTGCTAAAGGTAAGGAGCTTCATGCCCCAGAAAGTAAAACATGACAAGGGAAATATTACTCAGATTTACTGCTCCACTCCATGCGTCTTGAATATCACTGTGATCTGTGCAAGACATTTGTTGTAAATAAGCCTGCTGAGTGTACAGTATGTTTTCCAGGAGACCTTTAAAGAACAGCTTGCAGACAAGAGGTGCTAGCCTTAGTTTCACAGCCAGCAAAACTCCCTGCAAGAGGCTTTGGCATGCCCCCACCTCTTGTTTGGAGCTGGCTTTACAACAACTCCACAAAGCCAAACTCCCAGGGTCAGTGCCTAGAGCCAGTCACCCCTTGGGCATTCAGTACCCAACAGTAAGAAGAAACTCAGCCATTTAGGATCACATTTGGCAGGGGGATGCCCACTTTCCCACACAACAGTGTATGAAAAACAACTCAGAGCTGGATTTGCAGTGAGGCAGTTCCCCTTCTCAGTAGTAAATTAAATGGCTGAAGCTTGTGCTTCCTTCCAGCAAGAAAAAGAAGTATGCTTCACCATAATTCAGTGTGGGGAATCACTGAAGCTCATTTTTAAACCCTTCTTGCTGAAAGCAGGCCTGATCCATTGAACACATACACACACACACACACACACACACACACACAAACTTTTCAGGGGATGAAATCCAAATAGGCATAGACCAGCAACATGAAATACTATGTGTGTGTGTGTGTGTGTGTATACATATAATATATATTCTGCTCAGTAGGACCACATCTCATACCACATCTCATCTCATCGTTCATGAAATGAAATGGGCTCTTTCGTGATGGTTCTCCTCCTTTCCCCAGAACATACTTCCTAGAATACGTTCACGAGGCAGAGGCAAGGCTAGGCAGCTAGCTCAGGTTTACCTCCAGAAAGACAAGCACTCCCTAAGTCATTCTAATGCAATCACATATTCTAAACCTACTGTGTGGCAGAGGAAAGGTAAAGACAGGAGGAAGGGGGAACCTTTTGGATCATTCCAAAGGTAATGCCACAATGTTGGAGTCAGATCTAAAACTGCCTAAGATGGGTCTTCAAAATAGGTTCGTGGGATTTATCTCTAAGTTGATGCTTCCTGTCCTCGCTCAAGGTGGAGCTGCAACCAGTTAGGAAACTGCGCTCTGCTGGAGTGCAGAGGAGAGGGGAGAGGGGAAAAAGGAGGTTTAAGCTTCCAAGAGGAAAGAAGCTGTGGTTTTCCTGCGCTGGCGCGGCGGTCCCGCTCCCTAGCCAGGAGTAGCCTCTGCCAGAGAGAGGCAGCGGCGGGTGAGTAACCCCGGAACAGCTGCTCGCCCGGCTGGGCACTGCGGGCGCATATTACGGGAGACACACACGTCTCTCCGCTCTCCCCCACGCGTAGCCTCCGGAGGGAAAGCCCTGGGCTGGCTAAGGCCCAGGGCTGGGGTCTCCCGCAAGGTAAGGAGCCTGGCGCGAGGCTAGGAGACTTCAACTTGGATGTCGCTTCCCGAAAGGTAAGGGCGGCACGGTCTCGATCACAGCCCACCCACCTTGCCCCTTCGCCGAGGAACTCTCGGACCTCGCCGGGGGCGGCCACCCAGAACGATCTCCCGCGTAGGACGCGGACTAAGGGGAGGAGGACGGACGCGGGGCTGCTCCTCTGATCCGCAGCAATGGGGGAGGGCTGGGCACACGGAGCAGGGGAAGAGAGGCCAGGGGAGGGGCCCGGATCACAACAACCTGTGGCGTCGTGGCAGACCGCAAACTTGGGGGGCAGGACCGCGGTCCCCTCGGAGGTGCGCCGCCGCCTCCCGCCCCTTAGCGAGGTGCGGAGAGGCGCAGCGCGCAACTTGGGCGCCAACGCTGCAGGGGCCCACCGCTGGGGCCCCGGGGCCCTCGCCGCCTCCCGTTCTTCGGGGCCCGGCCAAGCTTACCTCGGGCCGCCGCAGCCGCTGCTGCCCAAAAGCAGAGCCCCAGCCAGCGCGGCCAGCGCCGCGCGCCTCCAGCAGCCGCCGCGCGCCCCATGCGCCGCCTCGCGTGCGCCCCAGTCCGCGCCGGAGTCGGGTAGAGCGAGGCTTCCGAGGTGTCCCGCGAGGGCTGCTCCACGCCGCTCCCTACTGCAGCGGGGCAGGGCGCTCGGAACCGTGGCCAGACGCGCGCCCAGAGGAGGCAGAGCGAGTCCCCATCGCCGCCCACAGAGCGGCCCCGCCGCGCCGCACACAGCCCAGGCTGCGCCGCCAGCCGCGACTACCGCGCGGAGCCCAGTCCGCGCCGCTCGTGAGCCCGGCCGCCGGCCCCGCCCTCCCGGCTCCGGCCAATCAGCGCGCAGGGGCGGGGCGGCGGGCGCGGGCGCGGCCTCGCGGGCGGGGCGGCGCAGGTGAGCCCGCGGCGGGCACGTGCGAGGTCGGTGCCCTCCCGCCCAGCCGGGACTCGCGGCCACGCACCTGGGGGCGCCGGACCCCGCGGGCGGAGCAGAACAGGAAGTCAGCTGTCTCCACGACGCCTGGTGGGGATCAACTTCAAATCCTTTGAACATCCTGCCTTTCCTACTTACGCTGTTTTACTATCCGAAACAAAATCTGAAAATTAAA
Organism: Capromys pilorides; assembly: GCA_004027915.1. Lineage (NCBI taxonomy): Eukaryota > Metazoa > Chordata > Mammalia > Rodentia > Capromyidae > Capromys > Capromys pilorides. Next base: position 7,600 of record PVKN010036435.1, on the reverse strand, counting down.
AAAAAAAATGTAATAAAGGCCAGGTGAGGAAAAAGAACAATAAAAATGAATGTATTACTGCAATTATGCTAATTAATGTCTGCCTGCCTGCCAATACAGAGATGGAGAATTACAATCGCGAGTGTGTCAAAGGGTAAAGGATTTTTTTCTTTTTTTTCTAATTCCGTTTTCTGTTCTTGCAATCACTTCAAAACCCACGGACTTCTGAGCAGCTCCGTCGCTCCTATTTTTGTTCTAATCTAGATCCTGAGAATTGCCTTTCTCTTTCTAGTACTAATCTGGGAAAGGAGAAAGGGGTCTCTTCTGCAGAGGAAAGAAGACGTTACCTAAAAAGCATGGCTTGTGCTTACTAGATTGTCAGATCTTCGCTGAGCTGCTTCTGCGGGCCCTGTGCCTTGCAATTGCCTCTAACGTCTCCCGTGCCCAGAGCGATCAAAGCCCTGGTGACTGAGTTCTGTGCCTTGGGTCCCAGACTACTTTGTCTTCTCTCCTAGGACTAAGACTTCTGATTAACATTTAGAACATTCTTTTAAGGGCACTATGCAGAGTATATTCAATACTGTTACTTTCACGTTATTGTGTTATGAAATTTGTTTCTTAGCAGAAGCATGATTTTTATATTTTCTGTATTAAAATTTAAGTGTATTGTATTAAACAGAAAAAAAGGGAGTCCCAAATGAGGCAAAACAGGTATGTCATCGAAGTAGCTGGAAACGCTGAGGCAAGAGGATCAAAAAAGGTCTATCAGCCTGGATAAACTAGCAGTGCCATCTGTCCCCAAAATACATGCATACATACATACATACATACATACATACATACATACATGGGTACATGTATACATACACAATGGGCTTGAGGTGTAGCTCAAATGAGAACTCCGGAGTTCAATCCCCAGCATCTCAAACCAATCAGTCAATAAGTGGCAGAAGTTAACTAGTCTAAATAAGCATGCTGCACTTCCCTGGGTATCCCCAACAGACATAGGTTCGAACAACAACCTTCCCCAGCGCAACATCGATACAGTTACTTTTTAAAAATCCATCTCTTGCTAAAGTGCTACCTGCTTCAAATGCCTTCCTCCAGAGAATAAACAGTTTAAGGTGAGGTAATTGTTCTGGATGAGGTAATTGCACTAACACGCTTTCTTCTGAAGAAAAAGAAGATGATAGGCAGAAAGACTGATTCACTGGCCAGCCCCAGGACCCTCTCCTGAGTGCCACCAGACATGTGTCTGTCAGTGGAAGTAGCCCATTGTTTCCTCCGGTCTTCTTGCAGCTCAATAAGAGGTTTTGGACCTAGTCAAGAAAACCAGTCTCTGGGGAACAGATGCTTCAAACAAAGACTGATGTGGGGCTGGCAAGGGACTCTCCTGAAAATCTTAGAATCTTGCTAAATGAGGGTTTTGTCCTTTTCCTCTGAGAAGGTGAATTGAAAATTAATCTACCAAATATGCTTTGCCTGTCTTCTAGAAAACAGTCATTCAGTGCCTGGCTTTCCTTATTCTTCAAGACTATGTGTCAGTTCTGTTTCAAATTAATATTTGTTAAAGAAAAATTACTGTGTTTCCAAGAGTGTTTTTAAGTCTTGCTCTTGTCCCCATAGGAGGCTAAAAGTAAAGCTAGTTTTATTTTGAAAATGGAGTTAAGAAACAGGTGAGCTAATTTTAGGCTAATAAATCAAGTAAAATTACAATGACAGATGAAAGAGGTGAGGTAATGATCTCTGAGTGAATCCTGTGCTCAAGAATTTTTTAGTATACTTTTTTGTTAAAAAGAAGAACCAACTCCTACCAGTACTAGTAACCCTTTTAGCAGGAGGGAAAAGTCATGCATAGTTTAGAAGTAAATTTCCCAAGGTCCTTGCACACCCAGAACACTGCCTGCACCTGTGTCATCCTAATGCTGCAATGAACCTTCTCCATCTCATCCTTCTTTACATCATTTACCTTTGGGGTTGGAGAAATTGGATCATTTGTATTCCCCCACATATTGTGCACCCTATATTAATTATATATCACAGAGTATATGCTCAGCACATTCACATACCCACCATTAATCTAACTCTAGCTATTTTACAACATGTACAAATTGTACTTTTCTGCCATTTGAAGAAATACCTATTTTCTTTGGAGAACTAAACTGAGTAGTTGCTACCAGGAACATGAGTATCTCCAAAGCAGGAGCATGGAGCAGCACCAAGGACTAGCCACATGGCCTGGAGAGCACCAGTATCTCTTGTCTCTGTTTGTAAAACTGAGGACAGTGAACTACATGATATTAAGTATGATCTCATCGAAGAACCTTCGTTTTCAACTTTAGCTGGATATGACTTTTTAAAACTCAAATTATTCAACAATTTAAAAAATCAAGCCACTTCATCTGTGGAAAACCATTTGCAACACATTGCATTCTAAAGAGACTCCTGGATTTTAACGAGGTTAAAATATTAAGTATAACAAAGACCTTTGTCTACAACAAAATAGCATAAACCAGGTAGTGTGTAGACAATAAAAAGTTATTTCTCATAGTTCTGAAATCTGGAAAGTCTAAGGCCAGGGCATCAGCAAGCTCAATACCCACAAAGAACCCATTTCCTGATTCCAAGATGGTGCTTTGTGCTGAAAAGGGGAAGAAAGTGTTGGTGCCTCTTTTGTAAGGACCTTAATCCATCCATGCAGACTGCCTCCCTGTCACCTCCCATACCTTCCCCTCAATTAGATATCAGTTTGTGACTTATGGGAGAACATAAGCATGTAGACCATAACTCCAGGTAATGCTACTACAGAGAAGAGACATGGTAAAGTTTTGTCTCATTTTTTTGTTAGAATTAACTGTGTCAATTGCTTAAATGCTCTATTTCCAAAGGAATGAGACAGAAAATTTCTCATTCCATTGTGTTTCAGTCATTTCTAGCCCAGTTAGCTCAAAATGTAGAAAATGTTTGAGCTATGTCAAAATAGGAGAGCGGAAAGAATATACTCAGTCTGGAGCAATTTGCCCATCCAAATAGGATTGTTTTTGAGATGTTAAAGGTATTTTAATTTTAATGTCCTTAAGAATACTTCTGTATGTGTCTGGGGGAAATCTGGTCCACATGCTCAGTGTTAGTAGCAAAACTCTAGGGGAAGTTAGAGGATGAAAATTTGCTATGTGAATCAGAAGTAACAATTTGTTCCTGATGACTAAGGAAGAGAAGGCCCCAGGAGTTGGGCATGCAGGCCTACCAGTGTCGACCTTTCCTCTTGGAGGGCCTCATCATCATGAAAGTTAGAGAGTAAGTAATGCTTTGTATGTGTATGGGGTGCAGTGATCCTGCAGACTGAGCCCAGGGTCTCACACGTGCTCAGCAAGTGCTCAGACACTGAGCCACATCCCCATCACTTGAAGTTGTGAAGGGCGCATTTATTTTTTTATTTTATTTTGGGACAGTGTTGCAATAAATCGCCCATGTTAGCCTTAAACATTGAGATGCCCCTGTTTCAGCACTGCAAGTAGTTGGGACTGCAGCCTGTGCCACTGAGCCTGGCCCGAGGTGAATGACTTCTTTAGGAAATGTAACGAGGGAATTTATTTTTGAGTCTAGATTACTGAAAACAGAACCGATATGCAGATAAGTACAAAAGAAACTTGGACACAGAAAACCAAACACAGAGGAATTTGTGTGTGCCCTAGAAAACCATAGACTGAATTCTTTCAAGAGCAGTAGCACCTCACTTAAAATATAACAAAAGTCAGGATGCCAAATTCAGTGAGATTAAACCCTAATATTAAGGGAGGACAGTTAGGTATAGAAACACCGAGGGATGTTTGGTGGAAGAAAAGATAAAACAGCCCCATTGTACATTTCTGCAATATAATTTACCTAACTTCTGGACTGACTGTGAATTTCAGTTATAACATCTATGAGATTGTCTTTCTCTTTTAAGGTTTCTCCTGGGCGTTTATGACAAAGAGGCAGTCTTGCCACATTTGGAATGCTAGGACCATCAACTTCCTTTTCCTTAACTTGTTTACTAATTCTGAAGCCGCAACAAATGGTCTGTCTCTGGCTCTGCAGTTGCTGGATGCTCCTGGAAAAAAAAAATCCACAGTCTCTATTTATCATACAAGTATGATAATAAATAAGAGAAGACCAATAATCAACGAGACCAAAGGGCAACAGCTGACCTCTTCAATTGGTGAACTTGGAAATACAATGAAATATTTTCCAAGGGATAGTTTCACGGAGAATGGTCTGCACCAGTGCTTTCCCCAGGACACTCTGGACCTCACAGTACTTGCTGTCAGCAGGCAGAATGAGGTTCAGCACCATGTGCTCACAGCCCAGCCCTGATTCAGAAACCTGCTGGAACCAGAGGTGGATGTTAGAAGTAAGGAGCAGTGAATGCATCCATCACACCTGGTGTTCTCTCTGTGCACAGTAATGCAGGTTAACAACGTTCCCTGTGAAAGGCAATACAGAATCTTTGGTAACTAAACTCTTTCTCACACACACAAAATTAGAGAGGTCTATTTTAGAGATTGGACTCTGAAGCAGTAATAAAGCGCAAAAATCCAATACATTTGTTTAAAAAGGGCAGCAGGGCACCAAGATAAGACTCTAACTACACAAAGTTTTCCTGACACTGCAAGTATGCCATCCCCTTTTGGACCCTGGAAAATGCTTGGTGAAATCAGACATCTAGGAGTTTCAGCAGTAGCTGTTGATGCAGACGAATGAAAGAACTTAAAATTAATAACAAGAAACACAATTCTTTGCCATTAAAATTAATGTGTTAGTGCTTACAAAACAATAAAATGTGATGAAAAAAATGATGTGTGTTGGCACATAAAGGGTATAGCTTCTAATGACAGCAAAACACAATCCCTCCATGAGGTGACCTTGGCATTTAGCATGGGACCTCCCACCTCTTGCTAAACATTCTTGATAGCTCAGACAGCCTGCTATCTTTCCATACTGAGAGAAAATTCTGTGGTTCTACAAAGGCTACCAAATCTTTTTAATGCCCATTTATATTGTGATTTTGTCTTCTAATTTTGTCTTGGCTTGCCCCTTCCATGTTCATCCTCGTGGTATCCTTCCTTCCTTCCTGCCTGCCTGCCTGCCTGCCTTCCTTTCTTCTTTCTTTCCTTGCTTCCTTCCTTCTTTTTAAATAAAATCTTTATTTATTTGATACAGGGTCTCCCCTTGCAGCTCAGACATTTCAGACTCATAGTGATCCTCCTGTCTCAGCTTCTCCAGAGCTGGGATTACAGGCATGCCTCACCATGCCCAGTTTTGGTGGGGCCAACATGGCATGCAGTACCAGGGATCAAAACTGGGTCCTTGCACTTGTCAAGCAGGCACTGAGACCACCAAGCTATCTTCTAACTTTCATTCATTCTTTTTTAAAATTTATCCATCCTTGTCTCCCCTGTTAGGCATGGTGCATGCTGGTCAATACAGAAGATAAGGGAAAAGATATCTGAAAAATTAAAAGTCACAAGGCTGCCATGGAATTAGCATGGGACCATAAAGATAAGCCATGTGGCTCTTGCACATTCAAGAATGAAGTCTGGAGGTGGTTACTACCTTAAAGTGTCTGGCCAAGAATAAAATAAAAATCAACAAGGGAAAGGTGGGAAAAACTCATTCCAATATTTCCATGTGTTCAAAAATAGAGTGAGCTTCAGTCCTCTGGAACTGCCTACAGCAAGTTAGGGGTCAGGTAGGACTAGACTAAAGGCTACCAGAATGTGGATAGCAATACAATAATATATATATATTATATTATATTATATTACTTTTTTCTCATTGCTAAGATAAAATGCCTGACACCAAGAATTAGGAAATGAAAGGTTTATTTAGCTCACACTTTGTGGAGGTTTGTCCATACTCAGCTAGCTCCAGAGCAGAGTGGTACATGGCAGAGGGGAGTAGTTCATGGCAGCACAAAAAGTAAAAGAAATAAGAGCAGAAATGAGGGAGCAGGCAGGAAGAGCGAGCCTCATTCTCTCCCTTCCATTGCATTCACACTCAGGGTAGTGTAGCACTCACACTCGTGATCCCTGCATTGAACCATGAAGCAATCACTAATTCTAGAGGCCCATTCCATGACTGCATGGAGCTATGGAGGGACACTGAGATACAAAACACAACAAAATATATTTTTATACTGCATCAATCCATCTAGTTTCAGACCAATGACCAAACAATGGATAAGAACAGCTAGTGTTAGCCAGGCGTGGTGTCACACACCTGTAATCCCAGCACTTGGGAGGCTGAGGCAGAAGGATCAGTGCGAGTTCGAGACCAACCTCGACTACAAAAGGAGCTCACGGCCAGCTGGAACTGCATAACAAGACCCTGTCTCAGAAAGACAAAGAAATAAAAAGAACAGCTAGTGAATGTAAAGAGGTGAGGTAGACAACAGATCAGGCAATCAGAATTGGGAGAAAAAAGAGATTTTTGTCCTTTGGAAAAATCTAACACAGAGAATGGTAACACAATCATGTAGGAAGTAACCTATACTATCATAGGAATTTATCCAACTTTAACTATAATTTTTGTTACTTGTAAAAATATCTTCTAGAAATCACCAAGCAAAGAAAACAATGCCTCCTTGAAAGGTGTGGAAAACAGGTGAGAAATGCATGCTGTCTTTCCATTTATGCCTTACTTTTTCCTTTCCACATTTTCTTCTCTTCAGTGAATCTCCTCTCTGAAATAAGATATTATTAATTAACATCTGTGACAAAAATAAAGATAGCACATTTAATAAACCTTTAAGGCCAGACTTAAGTAACTGCCATATAATTCCAATTGAAAATGTATATGTAGATATACATATGTGTGTGTATAAACCCATGTATAACTCTGTGTGTAAGGGTGTGTATGGAGAGAGACAGAGAGAGACACACAGAGAGAGGCAATAAAACTGAGATAACTGGCATATTAGAGTATATGCTGTGAAATACTGAGGATATTGGGGGTGGGGGAGGTAGCTAAGTGGAAGAAGTGCTTGCCTGGCAAGCACAAGGTCCTGAGTTTGTTCCATGGTACCACCATAAAAAATATTGAGTATATGGCAATGACCAATCTGAAATGGTGAATTTACACTTAAAACTGCCCTTGATGCACTGGAGTGATAGGAAATAAATAAAAAGAAGACCTAATGTGAAGAGGTATTCAAAATAACTCCAAAGATGATCAACAGAACTACTAAAGTTTCAACAGGGCTAAATCCATGGACACTGAGGCTTTGGCTTCAAATCAGTTCAGGGGAGAGTCAATAGCACTGTGCAGCAAAGAAGACCCAGATCCACGAGATGGAATCTAAGAGCCAGCTGACAGCCAGACTCAGCACTGAAGGTGGAATCATCCATCTCAAGAGGGGAGATGAGAAAACTCCAGCCATCTCTCAGCAATATTTAGGAAAGTAAGAATTAGGAAGATGCAGCTTTTCACTGAGAACAGAAACTGATCACACAGTGGCTCATGAGATACAATAGCACATTAAAAGCACAATACAGAAATTGGGATTGACCACTACAAGACCTACTGTTAGACTTGGACCCTTGAGTAAATATTGGAGCATCCATAATCTGCAATAAAGTTA
>PVKN010036434.1:0-11441 GCA_004027915.1 Capromys pilorides | reverse complement strand
GGAACACTTTACACAGACCTTCATCATAAATATTAACGAATCAATGTTCTGTTTGGGTTTCTACTATTAAAGATAATCATTTCTTCTTTCCATTACAGTTGAAACCTTCACCTTTGATTCAATCCACTAGCAGCCTAGAATAACTATAAATGTTATAATTCATTATTGTGAATTGCACACATTCTTATTTAATAGTTAAGTCCTAGATTCAACTCAATCACATGCTTGCTTCCTTCTCCAAAGCATGCGATTTAAAATACACCAACTAGCTGCTACACAAGAAAGGGAAAATCGACTTGATTCTTCACTTGTGCCTATTTGTTATGCTTACAGGCATTAGGGTTTGGTCTTGAGTACTCAGGTTTGCTACAGCAAGGCATATGGCCTAATATATACAATAATATACAACATAAGCTTATAGGCAGGATGAGGGATAAAAAAGGGGCTGTGTAGGAGTGAAGTCAGTGGGGATGTAGCTGTACTCTGCCTTCTGGATTTTCTGTTTCCTATGTCACTTCTGTGCCACAAATTATCAAAGGAGAAGCTTTCTCTACAAAAGGCCCTAACATTTACTGCTGCACTTTAGAAAGTTTTCTTCTACACAGTGGGCCGGCCTGGTTACACTGGGCATTTGTTAGGTACTTTCTGCCTCTTCAATTTATATCCACCTTGGTTGTGATTTCATTCATGTTTTATTTCATATTTTCAGGTACTGGTAACCAACAGACACCCTAAGTAAAGAAATTCTGTGTGTAGGTCTTGCTCCAAAGGAGGAATTCAAAGGGGTTTGCACCCCTTTTTATCTCTGTAGAAGGCTTTCACACACTGCCAAGGTCCCTGTTCTACTTTTGCAGGCTGCATGTTGAGTAGACATTTCAAAACTGGAGGTCAGTTTTTACATAAAAGTATCAACCTGAAAACAGGCTGGTCTCCATTTACACTGTAGTTCTTTGGTTTGTATGCATATTGATACTTCTGAAAAACTCCAAATTGCCTAAGGTTGGTAAATGTTGTTCCAGCCCAAATCTAGCCACCTACCTCTCATGTTCATGTCTGCTTTAGATCTACAGCAGCTGCCTTGAGTAGATTCAGCAGAGATCATTTGACTTGCAAAGTGCAGACTCGTTCTTATGCTGCCCTTTGCCCTAGCAGCTTGTGAGCTTTTCAAATAGATTCTGGAGCAATAATGAAAGAGGTTCTCTTCTGTATGCTCCACCCCATCTCAGTCTCCTATTGAGACAGATTGTGCCTTAGCCAAAAGGTCTTTGATGGTAACCTAAACTCTATCCTTTCTTTTCCCTACAAGTTGACTCTGGGAAGTGTAGTCTCGTAATTATAGCCACGGGCCACTGAAAACTCAATCATAATCTTATCTCCAAAGGTTTTCCTTATTTTGTGAGAACATCTTTGTATTAAAATCCATTTTTTGTGGTTTACTTAGATCTTTGATATTTTGCTGTGTAGTAAGAATTCTCATAAACATCAATTGTACTACAACAAGGCTGTTTGCCTTGTTGACATTACCTAAATTTCTGAACAGTTCACATTAAATATTTAGAAATAAAACTGTACATAGAGTGATGATTAAAATTTCACTACTGGTTTGACTCCAGGGAAGAAAAAAGTAGCCACCAACATTTCTGTAGGACTCCCAGACAGCCACTCCACTTCTCAAATTCTCTTTCAGGTAATTCCACATCAAGATAAAATCTGATTTAATCTACCACATCTCTCATCAAAGTAGGGTCTTATAAATACCCAGCCACTCTTCAGAGCTTTCCTCAGTACTCCTGTCTCACCGTAAGATAACTCTAGGAGTAACAGCTAAAAAAAGACATGGATTATAACTCTTAGTGGGGGGTCCCAGCGCAGCTATGGCTATACTTCTGCAATTTTATCCCTCATGTAGTAGACAGAGCATAACTTACATAAACATGCACTAAACATGTATACAACATTTTATATTCTGGAAACAGGAAACAAGCAACCTTGAGCATGGTGGTGGTCAAGGCTGATGAGGAGAGGAACAGATATAAAGAACATGACTGGTGCTGAAGGCAGAGTTACACGACACCCTATGTGATGCAGAAGCAGGAAGGGGACTGTTTAAAGGGCTTTGGTGAGATGATTTGCATGAACCCCCTCCTAAGATGTGAGAGACATTTTCAGGCAAAGTTCAAAGCAAGTACAGCTGGGGAGATAGCTCAGTGGCATAAGTATCTGCCTGGCAAGTGCGAGGTCCTGAGTTTGATCCCTGGTAGCATATCCCCCCACCCCCATAAAGAAGCAAGTGCAGACTTGCAGAGGCGCAGGCACAGGAGGTCCCCGAGAGGAGAGACAGGCCCTGCACACAGAGCAGAAAGGGAGTTACAATCCAGCTCTTTCTGCTAGCTCAGAAATCCTGCCAGAGGCTATGTCAGTCTGGAGGGAGTTTATTTATATAACTCATCTACCCAGAAGGAGCTCCTTTTTATACCTCACAAAGTCAATTTACACCCCAGAGGCAGCCCTCAACGTGGGTGATGTTGAGAATGCAGAGTTCAGCTGATGGATCTTATAGATCTGCTGTACATTTTTAAGCAGGGGGTGGGAGTGGGGAAGCAAACATCAGGTATTTGCTTTCTCTTTGAAGTTAAGATCTTAACTCTCAACAGTACAGAGTGGGCTCATGCCAACAGAAGTGAACGGAGTGGGCTACCATTTTGGAGGTCCTAAAGGCTAGGTGTGAAGCCAGAGAGCAGGATAGAGAAAGTTTGGCCAGGGAGTGCTTCACACTGTTCAAGGACTTTTTTTTTTTTTTTTTTTTTTTTTTTTTTTTTTTTTTTTTGATTCCCCAAGGGTAAATGAATAGAAGGCAATCTGAGCAGCCCAGGATTCTCCAGAGCAATCGCCTGTACACCAGGCTGAGACTCTGGGAGTATTGCCTAGCTTTGAAGTTGGAACTGAGAACACTCACTGAACGTGCTAATGGGCTTCCTGGACTCTCAAGGTGAGGAGGTCCCTGACATTGCATCCACACCAGGAACTCCTTACTGTCAAATAAATCCCCTTTCATCTCCTTTGCTTGCCTTGGACCCACCCTTCTGATTGATCTTTTGTTTTGTTTGAGAGCTGACTCCAATACTGTGGCCTCTGGCTCCTGCCACACAAGACTGAAAGTGCATAACCAAGAGATTAGCAGGTCCCAGTGGGACTTGCTACAATGGTCTCTGCCACTCCACTGAATTCTGTTTTGCTTGTGCCACACCAATAGGACAAAATAATCCTTCAATTCCAGGAGCCTGGGACACTGAGAAGCTAAAGCAACCAACCGTAGTGTCCCTTGGTTTGGCAAAAGTACTGGGGAGCCCAGAATTATCCTGCGGAGTTAGTAAGTTAGCTCAGAATGGACCCAAATGAATCATAAGCTTATTACACTCAAATCCTTTTACGAACATCACAGCCAGTCAACAAATTAGATTTTAATAAATCTGAATAAGAGGCTTTCTCTTCAGGCATTAGGATTGCACATATACTGGGGAAATAATAAACACACATGTGCGACATTACTGGCAACATCCGCCATGGAGAATTATCAATAAGCACATTAGTTTTAAAGGTCATAAACATTATTTCACACGGCTTATCAAATAAAAATACTCACATTTGTCTGGTTTCAGGAGCTTTTTACCTAAAATCCAGGAACCAGATCACTATTATAGCATGTCATCAATCACTTTCAGCTTCAAACAAGCCCCACGGAAACAATCTTTATCACTATCCTATCTGAGATCCTGTCTACAGTGCGAGATAGGACCAAACACTGGACTGAAATAAATTCCCTTATTTAGTGCATATTTATTTATATATTGATTGTGGTACTGGCGATTGAACTGAGGACCTTGCGTTTGCCAGGCAAACGCTTATTCAACTGAGCTATCGCCTCGGCCCAAGTGCATATTTATTATATTCTTTCTGTTTCTGGCAGTGAACTGGACAATGAAGAAGTGGATGGTCTTGCTGAGAATAGGTAATATAATATTAGCTGGCATCCCACTGAGAATTCTGGGCCCTAGAGCAGGTGTGTTTATAGCAGGGAAGATAGAGGGGGATTTCCTAGGGGAGAAAAGAACTGAAGAGGGTCAGAGAATGCACATAAACAAGATGAAGTCTTGGCGTGAGTTAGAGTGTGGTCATGGAGGAATAATGCTCCAAAACAAAATACAGCGTGGAACAAGAGCTATCGATTGGTTTGGATGAACTGTAAAGCAGTTTGGTGTTGTAGGTATAATAAAATAAAAAGTCAGTAAAATGGAATGAGGATGCAGAGGTCAGAATAGTCATGTGTAAGATCAGTGTTGCCTCAAGTTTTATAAGCTACAGAACTCTCTCACTCTCTCAAGTAAAATTTATTTCCCAGTTCCAATATGTTACTACAAGACAAGAAGTGAAAACAAATCTTCACACATTCAAATAAGTCCCTCCAGTTATGTCTGAGTGTATTTTGGAAAGCACTTCTGCGAGAGATGACACTACAATGAATGCACACGCAAGGAAATGGAGAGGCGAGGTCTGCATTTCAGGTCCATGCCTTGGAAGACAGGACAGAGTAGGTTTGATGATGCCAGAAGTGGGAGTGGTAAAGATCATTAGTATCAGACAGAGGCAAGAAGCTAAGTTTAAGAAGTTTTGGAGGGTTCAACGGGTGCAGGTAAATGATTTATTCAACCTGTTGGAAGGAAGATTCACAGATAACTTTCAGCGTTCTAGTGTATGCAGTTGGGTTGGTGACTACAAGGAAGGCTTTCAATTTTTATAACATGTTGGGTCAGAGAGAGAGTGTAAATGATGAATATGAGTAAAAGTTGGACAAGGGAAAACACAAAGCTCAGAGGAGGGCAGAATCAGATATACACGGGAGTTACTGTAATCATTGGTTTGATCACAGCTAATAGTTAAGGGTTCCTTATGAAGTGTTAGGGTTTGAGCTAAGTACTCTACAGTACTCTCTTTATAACCTTGACAAGAAGCTAAGGTCTGGAGTCATGGTATATCATGCTCCAGCTCACATTTAAGATAGTCAGGTCTACACAGCTTAAGATCTTCTTAACTATTCCCCCAGAGACTGATGGATCCCAGGAAACACAGACAACACTGACTGTGAGGGGCCAGAAACATTAGCTTTGGTGGACAGAACCTGGGAAGGCTCAGGGAAGATATTGTCCAATGTTCCTTCTCAGAACTAAAAGCACAGACTGTTGCAGGCCAGGCTTCCCATAAGTCAATGTGACAGGAAGCCGGATATATTCAAAAGAAAGTCATAGGAGAAGTGGGTGAAAAGTGAGTTCTTGAGCCACTTAAAGGTATACAAATTTGAGATTTTATAAAGACCAATAGCTCTAACGAAATGAAAACATCTTACCTTAGAATAAGTAGAGCCCTCTAATTGGGCCCATCTTCACTAATTGTCTCTTTATAAACTATAGATCAAAAATGCAACATTTTTATAAACAGTAGATAGGCACAAGCCGAAATATGATAATTTGTTAGGGTATGTGACTTTTATTATTATTATTATTATTATTGTTATGTATTTTTTTGGGGGGAAGGGTCTACAGGTATTCAGGGTCTAACTACTAGATCAGACTCATAGTGATCTACCTGTTACAGCCTCCCAAGAGCTGGGATTACAGGCACATGCCACCACATCCAGTCTCAATTGATGTTTCAGTGCGCCCTAGGGTGGGGCCACCATGGCAGGCCCAGGGACCAAACCCCTGACCCCCGTGCCTGCCTGCAGGTGCTTTAATCTGCTGAGCTATTTAGCCAGCCCAGGTATGTGACTTTTAAACAGTGCTCCAAATGGAGAATTTCTGTATCTTGGGAAGGAATGAAATAAAATACGTATCTCATATTATTTGTTGCTATGTACATAAACAATCTGAGGATAAGTTCTTTCTATATATTAGAAAGGGAATGCCAGTCAGTCTGAAGTGATTTAGAAACTTCCCTGTGTCTGTCAATGTGGGCTTGTGCTTGACCTTTAGATCTTTTAGGACCAAAGTTGGTATTTAATCTTGTCCTCTTATATATAGCTACTTATCAAAATTTTAATTTCTTGCACTTGTTAGATGTGTACTTCAGTTTATTGCACTTTGATGTTTTAATATGATGCTACATATTATTACTAACTAGTGTAACCTCTGAATGAAAGAGTGATCTAGGAATGTACTGACCATGATAGTCCTGAGGCAGTATTTTCCTAAGGCCCACACATAGGGAGTCCTTCAGGTCTTGGTGCCTCCATACAAAATCAATGCTTATCAGGCTAAGTGTAAAACATTGATTTTTATGGATGCATCATGTCTAATTAATCATTTTGGTCAATATATTCATGTGTTTCCTTTGGTGAAAATATGAATATGTGGTATATAGAGATTAGCTCCTGCAACTGAACACGAGGCAGGATATCAAGTATTATTCCTTAGTTACTGTGGACTGATCATGCCACGATCTCCCAAAGAAGTAGACAGCAAAGGCTTAAATAAATGAGACCAAAAGAGTGATTTCAAGGCTCCAAGAGGATCAAAACCCTTGTGCAGAATTCAAGGTTCTTTGAGGGCTAAAGCAAAGAACTTCTCTAGGCACGTGGTATTTATTATACTATCAAACAAAGGAGGAAAATACTGAAGAAAATGCAGGAATTTGGGAAGGATTTTGGGGATCCCTTTAGGGACTTCTCCAAGTAATACATTATGTTAATTTAGGAGACCTATGTGGTCTCCAGGAAGGCCTTCTCCATAGGAATGAGATGCCTGCAGCTATAGTCTTTCTGGTTAATTGAGGTTGGAGCCAAGTGCCTGCTGTGGCCTTGTTTTGTCCTTTGAGATCTCATGGTTTCACCTGCCATTACAGGCCTCAGGGGGACCAGTGACTCACTTATTATGCATCTGCTGCCCATTTCCAGACAAGGGGCTTAGACCTTGGGCAAATTCACAAGTAAACATGAAAGCCAATTGGTTAATTTAAATCCTACTCAGAGCCCCTACATAGTGGTCTCTAACAACAGGACCTACAAACTGACCCTTCATCCTTGTGTGTCTGGGCACTGGAATAGGAGGAAGCCTGACTGACACTTGCTGGGCTGGGGTCACAGAACCCTACGCCTAGAGTGTTGCCATGTCCACTGCTAGGGAACACCACATGTAGGCTATGCCCAAGTACCCTGAAGACAGAGACTGAGACTTTCTCTGAGCTTACACATCAGGTTCCATTTCTGATTTGCTAATGACTATTTATCTAATAAGTACCTTGACGTGTAATAAAATTTTCACTTAGATTTGCATTCATGATAACTTGATAATGAAGTTAGTGAGCGTAGCAAGCTCAGTGCTTAGAGGCTCTGGGGCTTTCATCAGTATCCAACCAAACTTCAGCTGAAAGAATTTTGCCAGATTCAGCCTCCCTCAGTGAATATGAGCACTCTGAGATCTTTAAGGAAAAAAATCAGATCTTTACTTTGGAAGAGAAATAGGAACATATTTTTATGATTGAGAAAAACTCCTTTGAGAATTAAACTGTATTTGAAATAATTTTTGCTTTCTGCAAAATATTACTACCAGGTATACTATGCAACCCTCAAAAAAGTTGAATATTTCAAAGCATGGAGAAAAAAATCTTTACAAATAAATTTCAGTGATATGTGGACATCCTGGTTCAATTAAAAAAAAAAAAAAAGAAACCATAGAGAACAAAGGGTAAAGTTGCATTATGAGACTGCTCAAACTATAATGAATTGAGTTATAACTAATTTTACAGCAGCATTTTGACAAGAGACTTAAGAATTATATTTGATCCTTTACTCTGCTGCCAGCAATTTAATCTGTAGGATACAGATTTGAATACACAGATATTTTAAACAATGGCTTCCTAGAGATTTTTTCTAACTTCATTCAGAAGGCAGCAGAGAGAGCGGTACTTGGTGATGCTGATGATCATTTCAGCAGTGAGATGATGAGATGAATTACGTTGCAACAAGTAATTCAGAGAACGACTAGTATGGCACTTCAAAACTATTATGGACATCACTCTCAAAGGCCAATTTTTCTACAGACTAGATGTGACACTTCTCAGAGGCAACATTAAACAGTTCAAGGATTTTTCTCAAGGGCTTGCATTTTCCGAGTAGGGGATACTAAAGCATCAGTCAACACTTATCAGGGAAGTCAAAGATAAGAATCAGATCAATTACAAAATGGTCAGGGCACTAAAGGAGTCTTATGCAATCTAAATAAAACATTGCATCCACCAATCCATACTTTTATCTTTTAAAAATACTTTCTTAGAATTTATGATGGATTATAATTTGTGTAAGTGACAGGCATGTTGATTTTGGAAAATATTTAAATCTCAACTAAAGTAAAACAGGTACAGCTTTGCACAACAAAACTATAACATCCAAAATCCAATAGAACCAGAGCAATTCAATTTAAAACGTACAGTAACATATACAATGATTCCAGTGGAAAACTTGCTGTTATTGAGAATGACTTAGGACGAAAATTTATTTTTCTATTTTTACCTCTTATCACTAATAGTTCTAATATGAACTGTCTTAACTATAATAACTGCAACAACTATGCAGAAGTATCAAAGCAAAATGAATTGGGAATAAATCCAATAGCTCCTCCCCACAACCATCAATAATTAACATAGCAACATTTACCCCAGTCAACCTGGAAGAGACCCATGATCATTCGAAAGCAACATGGAATCTATCCTTTAGTTAGAGGCCTAGGGCTAAACCAATTTCTCCCTTGGAATAACTACATACTAGTCCTTCCTCACAATCAGAAATGAAAGGTAAAGCTAGGCCTGTCTTATCTTGCTTTTGATGCTCATAATATTTGAAGATATTATCAAAAAGACATTTTTATGAAAAAGTCAGGATATTGAAAAGCCTGAATGGGCAGGCAGGAGACTACTATTGGCGACAATTTGATTTCTGAATAGTGCTCCTATTGGGCCAAGTGACATGGCAGTCCCTAACTCTGGGTAGACTCCAAGTTCCTGAAATGCAGGTGGTCTAAATGGAACAGCTGTGAGAATAAAATATGCACCAGATTCTGAAGACTTCAACACAACTGCAAAATACTGCATGAATGATTTTATATTAATTCTATGTTTAAGTAGTAACTTGTCATACTCAGTTAAGTGCAACATATTTAAATTAACGTCACCCACTTCTATTTATTTATTTGTTTGTTTGTTTGTTTGTTTATTTATTTATTTATTTATTTATTTATTGTCTTTTTGAGACAGGGTCTCACTATGCAGTTTAGGCTGGCCTTGAGCTCACTTGCCACCACGCCCGGCTTTCTTTTAATTTTTTCAAGGTAGCTACTTTAATAATGAAATCACATAGGTAGTTTGTATTTCTGTTTTGCATTTATTGTGATTCTGTTGGACAGCTGGACTCAGATCATACTCATAATAATTTGTAATAGACTTTGGGGGAAGTTCCACTCTACCACTTGGCTCAGGGCTTGTAAGAACTCCGCCATGTGGAAGGAGACAGCTTCAAAGCACATGTCCTACCAAAGAGCATGCAGTCTTTTATAGTCTAGTGAGAGACCCAACTTGTAAATGTCTGGAGTGGAAACAGCGATAGACAGGGAAGATTTCAGAGGAAAACATAAAGCATGGGCTAAGGGGTCAGAAGTTCAACTTTTTGTTTTTTTCTCTGATCCACAGACTCAGTATATAATTCCAGCTTCAGAAGAATGAGTTAAAGAACTCATGAATTAGCAAGGTAAAAGAACATTTTTAAAGAATTAGAGTCTGGCTCAACGAAAACAAAAGGTGGAAGGTTGACACAGTAACTGCAATTCTTCAGAACTTGCACTCTTATCTTTATGTCCTTCACCATCACTTGCTCATTTTTCGTTTTCTTTCCACGTTTGTCCTCATTTCCCTATCTATCAACCGTTTTGTGCCTTCTTTCTCTTCCCCCAGTCATAATGGACACTCCGTCGACATTTTTTGGTCCTTCTTTCCCCTTCTGTTTGTGCCTTTGCCATATTTGCTTTTGAAAATTTATGTTCAGTTGCCATGCCACGGACATGAACTACACATTAACAGACTGTAATTTCTTTTATCTCTTTCTCTAAGGAGACAGAGGGAGAAAGGGGGAAAAAGATACTGCAACACACGAAAGTACTTTGTACTTCTACCTCTCTTGTATTGATCTAGTTTTGTCCTTAAGCATTACTAGAATAGTGTGGCTCAAAAAGAAGCTTTAATCAGAATCACCTAGGTGGTCTCCTAGGTCCTATCGGATCTAGTCAGATTTTCTAGGTGAGAATCACCAGTCTTAGGAATGTAGGTTTGCAAAACAGACCACCCACTGTCCTTGATGCTTAATATATCAAAGAACCTGCTCAAAGGCACATTCTGTTAAAGGTTATAGGGGACATGTCCAATTATTTGTCTTATCTAGAAAACTAAAAGTTGGGGAAAAAAGAACAACCCTAAAAACCATGACTAATAAGTTTTCAGAGTTTGCCACACCCCCTGTGAAGCTGGAGATTGTTAATTGACATTGTTATTATGGGTTTCTATTTCAGAATAGCTCAGTAAATGCAGTTATTTCTGGAAAAACTGCCGTTCAATTCACACAAAGCAGCCAATACTACATACTGCAGTAAACATTGCTATTGCACTCTGCTAAAGAGTGACTATGTGGTTAACTCTACTGTTGGTTCGCCCGAACACTTTTTGGTGAAGTAAAAAGTCTGAAAGATATAAAACCCATGAAGCCGAGCTCTACCTAGTACTCTCTTCCTCTCAGATTGCTGCCTATAAATATCGTGGGAGGAGGTATCCTCAGCACTGCACTACTTGTAAGCCATTTATAGCTACCTTTTAGGAATCAGTATTTTAAAATGGACCAAAACAAAAACCTGTATCTGATTACAGTTGGAGCCCATGAAAAGTGGTTTCATTAAAATCTGTGCTTTTGGAGCCCCAAGCCTTTCAAGTCATAAAGCTTTGATAGAACATTAACAGCATATATATTTACTATTATAAAGCCTCTAATGTGCAGAAAATTAAGCCCAGGAAAGATTACTTTTCAAATGCAATACTTTGATTCAGAAGCCAATAAAATAATTTCAAAATGTATCAGAAGCTCTCTAGAATACATGTTTTGACTATCAATAACCAAGTGCATGCCAAGACATAAACATTCAGAGAATGCGAAAAGCATGACCAGTCCTACCTTGTTATGAGTCTGAGTCTGTCCCACCAGGATGAGGATGTTGGATGAGATAATAGACAGGCAGAAGTTAATCAGGATTATGGATCTCTCAGAGCGTATGTACCTAGCCAGAGAAAGAAAGAAGGTCCAGCTTCAAAATTCTACCAAAAGTGGGAAAATTCTATATTGTGCTATTAGTGGAATT
>PVKN010036433.1:0-11442 GCA_004027915.1 Capromys pilorides | reverse complement strand
GTGAGATAAAACAATGTCATTGTTTTGATAGAACAATATCAGGTAAAACATGGTCTGGTGAGTTTGCTTTTGTATTGCTTATTTCTTTGTTATGACCTGTAGCTCTACATGTTTTATACATTTGTCTTTGAATAGAAGACATATTAAAACATATGAAAACATTTACGACTTTCTTTCATATTTGCTAGCCAAACAATAAGGAAACAGCTATCACTGATCTAAAGCATTTGTGCTTCGCTTACTTTTATAAGAGTTTTTAAAATCTCACATAAGTAAATAAATACTTTTGTTTTAATGCTTTACAGGCTTAGAGATTAGAGGAATGCATGTAACAAATTTAAATTCGGTTACTTTGACCAGTCCCTTCAATAATTTATTGTGTCATTTATTTCAATAGCCTGTTTTATGGTGTTTTAATTATAACTTGATTAAGAAATTTTATAACCTGATATTATGAATGGTAAAGCACAATTGGTTCTTGTGTGTTCATTTTACATTGCGCAAAGCATTTCAAAGCTTATTAGTCGCTAATTGCTAACATAAATCCCTTCAAAATCTTTCTTTGTGCAGGGCCGCAAAAAACTAAAATCCAGATGTTATTCTGGCTGCCTGATGTGAAATTGTTTTCCTGCTTTTCTAAATAACCAGTTTGCTGTATTTTAAATAGCTAACTGGCATGGCTACAGATTGGTCTACAAACCATTTATCACTCAAGTGTTTGAGGAATATGGAGCTTTTATTTTACTATATTAAAAATCTGTGGGCTGAAGAGATAGCTCAGTGGTCTTAGCACCTGCCTGCCAAGCACAAGGACCTGTCTTCAATTTCCAGTACCACATGCTACACCAGTCCCTCCACCATGATGGCCATGGAAACCAGGTGTGGTGGCACTTGTCTGTAATCCTAGCACTGGAGTAGCTGAGACAGGAGAATTCCAGAGGGTCCAAGCTGCATAGTGAGATCCTATACCAACTAAATAAATAAAATAAAAGATTTTTAAAGCTTAAAAATGTCTGACAAACAATAAGAGAATGAGAACTAGAACCTCTTCAATGGAGGGAGCATTCTCAAATATCTCACGGAGCCTCTTTTACGCTCTACTTCTCTGGAGAATCCAACCCCAGGGGTCCTCAGTGTCCAGCCACAGACATGAGACTATACTGCAAGATGTGTTTAGTGGTTGGCAGAGCTTCACTCATTCTTGCATCTCCTGGTCTTAGATCTTCACAGAATCACATGTGAACTGCAAGTGCAAGGAATTTAGATTGGGCACTCCTTATTAGAATGGATAGCCTGAAGACCTGAGGTGGCGCTGATGTAGTGATGTTAGCACTGAGGAATGTAATTGTCTTATCTTGTAAACATCTACTACAAAAGAAAAGAGTGGACTCCCACCTCCTCCTGTGGAAAAAATAAAAAAGATGTCCTCTACAGAACTGGGCCTTGGTGCCCCCATAATTGCTGCTACAACCAATACAGATACTTGTGGAGAGAAGCACAATGCTGTAGGAACACATTTCTAAACCTGTAGAAGTGGGTTGGAAACGTGGGAATGCATAGAGGCTGACTGAATTTTGAGAGGTACAGTAGAAAATAGTTCTAATTGCTGGGATGACCACTGACTGCAATATACATGTCATAGGCAATTCTAGTGAAAGTTAAAAAGAGAGATGGGAAAGGAGATTTTTTTTTTCAGAAAACTATAAGTAATCATGAATAAGACTGTTTGTACAATACATTGATGTTAAACGATATCCTGGTGCAGTATTAAATGGAAATGATAATCAACTTATTATAAATTGGGGGGGAGTGATCCTTACTAGGAAATGACAACATATTTCCATTTGTTTTATGGGAAGCAGAACTTGCAAGTGATTAATAAGTGGATATTTAGCAGAGGCAACTTCTGAGCAAAGGGCTGAAAGTGTGACTTGGATCTTTCTTTTTGTAGTTAATCACAAGGAAATGATAAATTAATGAAGGACTTGTTACATGAAAAGAACTCAGAACTTGAATGCATGGGAAAATACCAGTCTATGCATACTCTAATAACTGAGAAAGCAGGTTTTGAGGAAGACATTGACAAAATGACACCTTATGGTCCCTGGGACACAACTCCTGACATTCACAACTAAAAGGAGGAATGGTGTGTCCAGAACCAGTTTCAGAAGCTTTCCAATGTGGTCACCCTTGCAGATGCAAAAGTGGCATCACAGGTGGGCCTCCCATGGAAGAAAGTCTCCCCTGTCAGCCAGGCCAGGAAGCAGGGTGAGTAACGAAAGAAGTGCAGAACAGGAAAACATGCTACGTCACAGTGTCACAATCCAGTTACCTTAAAATAAAATCCCACCTTGCAACACATGAGGTTCTTGGAGAAAATCTGATATCAAAATCATAGCATTGCTCAATAACATTTAATAAAGAAATGATGGCTATTACTGTGGAGTTCAACCAGTCACCTCGGCAGAAGAGAAGAAAAATGAAGCACACATCACCAGAAGTACACTGCCAGTGTTTCAGGAGGGAAAGTGGAGAAAGTGGGAAACAGTGGAGAAAGCCTTTGGTCACTGTGCTATTGGGCTGCAGTATTCCTCAAGAAAAGAGGAGGACAACTTCCAATGTTGTTTAGGCATCATCAATGCTGTCACTCCTACAGAACCACTCCTCCTATAGAACAAAGTGGTTTGTTTCTTACTTGGTTTCAGAAAGGAAGACCCAAACAGAGAAGAGTGGAGGATGAGGATACTATTGATGACACATCTAGCCAAATGATTGATTCTGGACATGCTGTGAAGGAAACTCTTGTCACTGTTGCAGGACTGCGGTTGCTAAAGATGCAATGCAGAATGTCACCCAGTAGCTGGATGAATTACAGGAGAAGTTGACCTCTCAGCCTCTTAGGGTATTTCTCTGTTAAAATAAGAATCTGTTTGAATTTCTCTAGTTGAGACATAACATACAATAAAACTTTTCTTCTTATGGTTTCTATTTACATGGGATCACTCATTACTTCCTTTTTTTCCATTTCTTTTCCCATTTGGGATGAATATGTCTATCCTCTGCCAGTTATAGCATTGTATTTGGAAGCATCATTTGTCTGACTCATGGGTTGACGGCTTCAGAGGAACCTTGCCTTGTGATTATACCTCAGATCTCATTCATATTGAATTTAGACAATATATTTCCTAGTTGAGACATAGGGCTTATGGCTTAGGTGTTGGCATAAGTTAAAATTCTGGAAGTTATTCATGAGGAATAATTTATTTCAATAAGCACAAGAACTGTGTCCCTCCAAAATGCATATGTTATAACTATATCCCCTAGTGTGACTGTATTTGACAATACGGTTTTTATGAGACAGTATGGGGAAAGAAAGGCATGAGTTTAGCACCCTTCTCTGGCAAAAATAATGTCCTTAATAATAAGAAGAGAAAAACAGTAACAAGCAAGAGTACATATAGTACAGAATCTCAAAACAAGAACAAAAAAAAAATAATAAGAAGAGAAATGAAGCTTTCTCCATTTCTACTATGTGTGGACCCAGTGAGAAGGAAGTTATTTTCAGGTAGGAGCTAGGAAGAAAGTTCTCATGAGAAATCAAAATCCGAACTTGATCGTATACTGCTGGGTTGTAGGACTGTGGCAAATGCATTTTCTTCCTTTCATTTATTTTACTCAGGCTATGTTATTCCTTGTGGCATCACACTCTGGTTAATGCAGATTTTGGCACCAAGAGTCATTCTAGGGAATCAGAATTTGAAGAATCAATTGTTTGAATGTCTCTAGAATTGGCTCTCTAATCTAAATTGATGGAAAGATGCTCATGGCCCTAGTTCCACTGGTAGGGAGTTGGCTAATAGTCTGTAGTATGAATGGACAATGCAGATATGTAAAACAACACACTTGGATATTCTGAACAGAGAAAAGAAAAGATGAACTCAGGGATTCCAATTCCCAGCTCAAAGCACTGCTCAAATGACCTAAACACCTCTGACAAAGCTGTGAAGGAAACTCTAAGCACCCACAGTTGCAAGACTGAGATTGCTAAAAATGCAATGCAGAATATCACCCAATAGCTGGCTGAATTACAAGAGAAACTAAATTCTCAGCCTCTCAGGGTACTTCCGTGTTAAAGTAAGGACATTGATTGATAAGGAATAAGATTGTGAATGTATAAGGAAGAATCTATGGGGAGCTCTAACACAGCTGGGACCACTGAACCTCTGAATGTTGATGGATATTCTTTGCCAGGGGAGAATTCTGTCCACAAACAGGGCAAGAATTTTCCATGCATACAGGTGTTGTTGTCTCCCTCCCAGAGGCAGGCCCTATGCAAAGCACTGCTGATTTTTATCAAAGTAGATCTCCACCACCCCTACTTCCACCACCTCTACCTTCATCACCCCTACTTCCATCATCCATACCTCCACCACCCCTAACTCCCCCACGTCTACCTCCACCACCCCTAACTCCACCACCCTTACCTCCACCACCTCTCTTATTGTACCTAAAAGTGGCTCCAATTCCAACAGATCCCAGAGGGAGAAAGGATGGATTACGACCCATAAGGACTATGCACTTGTTACATCACAAGAGCTACTTGTTTTCTGATGTATGCAAGCAGAAGGACACTGGGAAGACAGACTGCTAAGGATATAAGATAATCATAGAAGAGCTATAAGGTTAGCTGTAGCTGAACTTATTTACATGGACACTCTGAGTAGAGATTCTTTTGAGCACTTAGGAAGGGTCTTAACAGTTTGATTGAATGAATAAAACATGAACCAAAAAACAGCTCACATTGATTAAATTAGAATTAGTGAACCTGCTTTTGGCAGGCTGCTGTACCCTCAGGATGTTAGGATGAAGCTCAGCTATCCATTATCGATAACTAAAGTCTTTTTTAGAAAGACCTTGGTCTGTAATTGAATCTTCATAGAGACAATGCTAATTCAGCGGCGACCTGAGCTGCCCATCATGGACTGAGAATTATCTCTTCTTCCAAATTTGAGTGAATATGTGATTGGTTCTGGGCAGATGCTGAAGACAAAGGTGAAATGAATTACTAGACCAAGAGCTCATGCACCCCATTCTGCAGGCTGTGGCTTCTTCCTCTCAGCCCATGTGCTCCTTGCATTGTTAAATGGTCGCTTGACAGAAGAAGAGAAGCTTCCAGCCTGGTTCATTCACAGGTGTCCTGTGTGGGACAAAGAGCTTTGTAGCTGTCTTTGAAGTCACATTTGTCCATAATATTATTGACGATCTCTATTGGCCTTCCGTCTCATCAGCTCAGCTACCACTGTTGATAACAGTGTGTTTTAATCCCCTGCTATTATTTCATCTGCTTTACTGTTCAGATCTACCAATATATATTTCATAGATTTGTGTATTCTAAGGTGAAACATACATAAGTTTGTAACTATTATATCACCACCAATCAACATTTTTGGGTTTTTTTATTACTATATTAGGTTCTTTTTCATCTCTTCTGATGTTGTCTGAGGTCTGCCTCTTGTGGTATCAGTACAGCCATTTCTGTCTCCTTTGGGCTTTAATTGGTACAGCATCTCCTTCTGCTGTTTACGCATGGTCTTACATTCAAAACGAGTACTTTGTAGATAGCATAGGTTTGGATTTTGTTTTATAATCCATTCAGTGATCCTAAAATTTTCCAATAAAAAATACAATCCATTTATATTTAGAATAATGACTGATATAAAATGATTTCCTATATAATTGTATTAATTATTTTCTGTATCTCTTATTTTTTGCATTTTTATATCATTGTTTTTGTAGTCGTATGCTCTGATTTGTCATTTTGTTATACCCACACACACTTGTGTGCGTATTCTTTGTTGTTGTCATGGGTGTAATATAAGACATCATTTGGCCATCATAATTTATTGTGAACTGATAAATTCACATACAAAAGCCACTCCATTGCACTTCTGTTTCCTTTCCACTTCACCCTCTTGCAGGATATTCCGCTCAGTAGCTGTCACTGTAGCAGGGTGAAGTCAGGGGTTTCCTTTACTATCAATTGGCTGCTGGCAGTAACCTTTCACCTGCTTCCTTTTAACACACATACATGGCTTTGAGTGACTGTTTTCCATTACAAATGAGTTCTAAAACCAAAGATGGTCATGATTTAACTTTGTACACTTTCATTAAGTGTCTTCTATCTGGCAATTTTATTGAAACTAGAAATATTCCAAGATAAGTCATTTATCAGAGAAAAATCATGACAATTTTTAAGAGTTCTTGAGAGTTAGTTGCTCAACACCATAACTAGTTTGCAAATAACCATCTTTATATTGGGAATGACTTTATAACTTTCCCCGTCTGCCCAAGTAACACATTAGAATGTCGCGTTTACCATTCAGCATGCATAGACATGCCTTGTACCTGCTGGATAAAGACGCTTTTAATATCTGTGTGCTCCATCGCATTAAGGAGTTTTGTTATTTTCTCTGCTGGCAACAGCGGGAGGTGAGGTGGTCAATGTGAGAGGAAAAACTGTTGTGTGTGTTCTTGCAAATCGTCCCAAAGAGACGTCGGCTGAATTCTAGCTTGAGACACATAAATAAAGTTACTTTTTTATTCATGATAATAAATGAATTATAGATTTTTGTTTAGAGATTTTTAAATTCCAGGATATCATTATTTAAGTATGAAAATAGGTATTCACAAAAAATAGATATTATATTAATGTTATAAACTCAAATATAGTAGGTCATATTTAAACTTAGTAAACCTCACTTTTTGTCTAGTAATCATATATTCTGAGACAGTTCTCCATATTAATTTTAAAATGTGGCACAAGACTTCAAATTAATTATTGAGATTAATGATATATAAGAGTATATTTTTTCTGTGTAATGAAATAGCTATACATCTAACAGTAAAAATTTATGAGTAGTTTAAATTGGGTAATATAAGTTTCTTCTATTCAAGAAGTTGTGCTCATTTTTTAGCCTTATTCTAATGACAGATCATAAATTGAAATTTCATTTAAAAAGTATAAAGTATCTCTCTCTCTCTCTCTCTCTCTCTCTCTCTCTATATATATATATATATATATATATATATATATATATATATAGTCTTGCTACAGCTTGGACTCATAGTGACCCTCCTTTCTCAACCTCTTCAGAACTACCGGAGTTATAGGCAGATGACACCACACCAGTTCTCAGTGGCCCACATGCCGCGCCACACCCAGGGTTATGGGGCCTGCACAGCTTGCAGTCCTGGTGGTGGAACCTGGGTCCTTGTGTTTGCCAGGCAGGCACTTAGACTGCTGAGCCAACTCCCAGCCCCTTAAAATATATTTTAATAGAGCGACGTACTTGCTCCTAAATGTCTCTCATTCTCTAAAGTTAGATGTCCTGAAGTGGTCAAGGTGGCAGTGTCTTGCGGTCACCTGGCCTGTGGTACTTCTCACCACAGATTGCTCTACCATTTCCTGTCCTTTGGGCCATGAGGGCTTTGTGTCAGGCCCCAACCATGTACACTTCCTCTGTGAGTGTCCTCACTACTCAATCCTCACATCGCCTTCATTTTCGTATTCCAACCTGGAGCTCTCTAACCTTGGCCACACAACTGTATTACGATCAATCTTTGTGCTTGGCCTCATATCTTGACCTTGATCCTCAAACTGGCAGGATCCAGTGTTCTGGTCTCTAGGAGATAATTATATTATGGAGGTGCGACCCCCAGAAATTAGATTCATCCCCTTGCCAAGAGACACAAGAAAGACAATCCTCTTTACTATGTGAAGAGACAAGAAGGCAACCCTGTGACCACTAAGAACCCTCACCAGCAAACGCATGGGCAGGAATACACATTGTGGACTTCCAGCCCCTAGAAATTCAAGCCTTTAGAGGTCGTGGCTGATCTCAGAGACACAAGTTATTCTCTTAAATATTATTATATACAATGGGGCCAAGGTCAGGGGTATCATTGCCTTTGTACTTGACTAATGTTCAGCTGTAACAATAAGCTTGCAGCTTGGCTAAAACAGTATTTGTAAACATGTGTAATATTTGTTAGTAAATTGTGTCTGGGGGCTACTGCTGGTTTCAAAGTCAGTATGTGAGTGTGGGATGCATCTCTTTCATTCACCACTGAAAATGGCTGGAAAAATATGCAAATTTGATTCAAAAGATTTTGAAGAACTCTAGCCAATGCTACCCAATTTTAGTAGTAAGAAGAATAGAGTTGAATGCAAAATAAATAAATAAATAAATAAATAAATAAAGTGATTCAGAAATCTCATAAGGCATTTGGTGTCAGAGAAAATTAACCTAACATTCATAATGTGTATATAAGCCTTTATATATGAAACTTTCTCAATTTCAAACACAAACTGATTGGATTTTATTAATTTTATTTTATTATTTATTTATTTATTTTTACATTTATGACATGAGATATAGGGTCTACAGGGTCTTACTCCATAGCGTGGACTTATGAGATTATCCTGTTTTCAAGTTGCCAAAGTGCTGGATTTACAGGCATATGTCACCATGCCCAGTCTTAATCACCGTCTCAGCATGCCCCAGGGGCAGGGCTGGCACAGCAGGCCACGGATCAAACTCTGCCTACTGCACTCTGCCAATGCAAGTGTTTTAGTCCCCTGAGCTATCAGGCTGGTCCTACTAATTAAAATTCAAATGACAACACAGCTATGGCTCGCTGGACCATCAGGAAAACAAAAGATATTTTGAATCTTATATATCCAAAATGTGTCCTTTACCAAAATATTTTAGGCATTTCACAAAGTATTTCTGTTTTGAGCATAGCAATATTTTTCACAATAACTATTATATTTTGTAAAACCAACAGTTAAAGATCCTGATTCATTAAGGTCCATTTTGGCAAGTACAAGGTCCTGAGTTCAATCCCCAGTATTACAAAAACAAAAAACAAAACAAACAAACAAAAAGATCCACTTTGGTTATATTTTTTAGCACTATTTGTGATTCTAATATTGAAAGAGAAAAGTTTATTTTCTTCATATTTTTACTTTCCTTTGTTTAATGATTTCTAAATTTTGTTGAAATTAGAATTCATATATTTTATTATAGAAATATAGGAAATGCAGATTTGCTATCTTCCGTTTCTTCACAATTCCTCATGAAAAATAATAAATTTGTCTCTGACAAAACAGGACTTTAGTTATAAATCTTTGATTACAACCTTCACAGAGTTAAGAAAATTGCTGTTTCAGCTATCAAGAGTGTGGCTTTTTTTTTTTTTTTTTTTTTTTTTAGCAGCTGAAAGTAAGACAACAATGCCATGATGCCAAGTTTTATAAAATATTCTGACATCTAAAATTCTCCAGGTATAGTGCTGTCTACCCTAATAACATGGTCACCAATAAATAAGCTTTTTCGTTCTACGTCAGTTGCTTTGGTCATTTAATAGCTATTTCCTTCGCTCCATTTCCTTCTGTCCATGTATTGGCCCATACTTGTTTTCTCGCAGAGGAAGCTCTGTCCCCTCTTTCTACCTAAATTTCTCTAAATTTAATCCATGAAGATAGTCAATGTGAAGGCGTTCCCAAATAACCGAGCTTGAAGTCAGATGTTTTTTTTTTTTTTTTTCTTTTTCTTTTTCTACCCGTATGAACCAGGCATAATATTGAGACCTTTCCTAGTGCCATGAGATGGATCTTTTGTTTGAAACTTTCTGTGTGTTTGTCTCCCTGTCCACACAGTAAAGATCACCGTCATGTCCAGTTTCTGATTTGAGCTCTAAGTGGACTTGAATGACAATGGTGTGGCGCAGCGCACCCTGGTTGGTCAGTGTAGCTGTTATTACTGGTGAATGTAGTAACAGCAATTGAAACGGTGACTGCACTGGTAGTGTTTGTGCCAGAATATTATTCTTGATCTCGCATGTCTTCAATTCGCTTCCAGCAATATCGGAGATAAAACTTCATAAAATGTAGTCCCAACTCAGTACCTCAACCCCACCCTTCTGCGTAGAAATGAAGAATTCAATGCTTCCATATCAATAGCAAGCTGTTGCCTCAGAGGTCAAAGCCTTGGAGGAAACTTTCTGAGCTCAGGACGGAATTTCTGGGCTTTCCTGCCACCTCTGTGGTGATTCTGGGCCAACGGCAGCTGGCTTCAGTGCTAAGCAATACACTCGCCCCTGCCAGCCCTCCAGCAGCTCTTCTTTTTCACTCTGTTCCTCCCTTTCCAGTCCCTTAATCTCAGTTTGTTTTCCAGGACTCCCTCCCATATAAGCTTTTGCCTCAGGTTCTGCTTTGTTAGCTGAGATAGAACAACCTAAAGCTAAGATTTCTCTTTATTTAAGATCAGGACCTTTATTTCTGTCCCATTATTTTCTGAGGTCACACACGTTGGGGGAGGTATACGGCTATTTATGCCATTGTTATGGTTTGTCTAGTTGTCCCCCCAAAGCCTCATGCAATCATGGGGCAAGGACTTCTAGAGTTTGAGAGTTGATTCATGATCCACTGGGATTATGTGTTTTAGCATGGATGAGATTATGGGTCTGAGTCCTTCTGGGATTATGGGTGTGGCCTAAGGTGGATAGGTTGAGGCAGAAAGCCTGAATGTATATAAAGAGAGACAGAGAGACAGACATTGTCTGTTGCTCTGCCACCCTGGTTAGTCAGTTGCCTCTGTCCTGAATGTTGCTGTTCTGCCACCATGAGCTGGATGCTCTCTGCCCTGTTCCACTCAGCCTTGGGCCAGCTGAATGTGGACTGAAACCTCCAGCAACTGTGAGCTAAATAAACCACTCCTTCCTTCATTTTGAGTGTCGGGTATTTGTCCCAGCGAGTAAAAAGTAACTAAGACAGCCGTCTTACAGTTAAACATACACACAAGTGTGATATTGTTATGTAAAGCTATGACCACGTAAAACATACATCCTTCCTACAGTCCCTGAATATCTGATTTCCCATGTGCAAACCACACTGCCAGAGTTTTCATATATATTGTCGAACTGAATTCTTCCCATTTAACCTCATAAACAGAATGCTTCCTTCGAAATTACAGTTGCAGAAACTAATATTTAGGGAACTCAAATAAGTCTCCAATTTCTTTTAGCTAGTGAGCAAATGGACTGTGTATAACTGGTGTAACATTTGCCTTGTAAAATTAAGTTTTTATTTTGTATTCTCACCTGGGGTGCAGTCTTTTTTTTTTTTTTTTTCTGTTTCACACTATGCCCAACGCTGTGCTTTCCATATAATATCACCAGCAAATATATCAGAGTCACAATGCAATAAATAGCTCACCTGGGTTTGAAAGAAATGATATCTACTTTAAAGTTTGAGCATATTGTTGAGAAAGCCTAGAAATGCTTAACACTTTCTTTGTACTTTTTTCAATACTGTAGAAAGAAGATTGGATTAAAAATGTTTGTGATGTCTCTGCCTGGCTTTGCCATCTTATTATCTTT
>PVKN010036432.1:0-11443 GCA_004027915.1 Capromys pilorides | reverse complement strand
ACTTAGCATCTTTAGTCATTAGTGAAATACAAATCAAAATATGCATACTATTCAGCCACAAAGAAGGATGAAATTATGATAGATTCAGAAAATGGGTGGAATAGGAGGCCAGCACACTAAGCGAAATAAATCAGGTTAAGAAATACAAGTTTTTAAAAAAAGAAGAAATACAAGTTTTCTGTTCTCTCTAGCATGCAGAATCTAAAACAGATGACAAGAGAGTGGAAGGTACATTATCGTTAGATAGAAGCAAGGGAATGGGGACAGCTGAGGAGGTGAAGGAGAGCGTTGAGGGGTGAGTAGGATCAAAATATATTCATATCTGAAATCACTACACTGCAACTCAGTGTTTTGTAAAATTCATAGGCAATAATTAAAAATATTTTTTAAAAAAGAAGCCACATTTGTCATTTGCCTGTTGTCATATAGATCACAAGAGACAGAGCCACGCTCTTAACCCAGGCAGCACAGCTCCACGGGGCCTATTTTGAAATCCCATGCTACAACGCCTCTGAGTGTGTGACAGCTATTGTTGACTCTCAGGGAAGTGTACTAAAGGCAGGCTGGCTTCTACACCAGCCAGGAAACCCCAGGTTGTCAGTCTGTCAAAGCAGATAGTGTGAGTCTTTGTTTACCCACTTCTAGAAGTTTGTACTTGAGTTTTTTGAAGCTGAATTTTCTCACATGAGAAGTGGGTGCTTTTGCAAAAGTTGAATAAGATAACAAAGTATAGTTATCTCTGCTACCATAAAATGCATTTCTTACAATCACCAGGTTCTTTTTCCCATGCTACACTGCAGACTTTCTTTTCTTCTTTTGATTCTAGGCACTTGAAAGCCGTGGTTTACAGTGCAGTTATGGCCAAGTCCAAGAACCACACCAGGCACAGCTAGTCATGAAAATGGCACAGAAATGGCATCAAGAAACCTCAGTCACAAAGACATGAATCTCTGCAGGGTGCAGATCCCCAGTTCCTTAGGATTATGCGTTCTGCCAATAAGCACAACAAGAAAGGCTTCAAGAAGATGTAGGCAAACAATGCCAAGGCCATGAGTGCATGTGCTGAGGCTATCAAGGCCCTCGTCAAGACCAAGGAGGTCAAGCTTAAATCATCCCAAAGGGAGTAAACCTCAGGCTCACCCCACTTCCTAATACTGCTCACCCCAAGCTTGGGAAGCATATCTGTGCCCACACTGCCAAGAGGCACAGACCTTGCCAGCCAAGGCTCAGGCTCCAGCCCAGGCCCTGGTTCCACATTCTGCTCTAGCCCAAGGCTCCCAAAGGTGCCCAGGCCCCTGTGGGGACTCCACAACAAGAGCTTCTTATCTGCTGATATAAAAACAAAAGATGTGACCCCTGGGGTGCCTTCTGGGAGTGGGGGTTGGTGTCCTCCTGTGTTCTTTGTACAAATAAATCTGAGGCAGGATTAAAAATTAAAATCACCAGCTTATGAAAAAAATCACATAAAAACCACACATTTTTTAGGAAAAGTTAAAGTGGAGGGGACAACATGAAAACAATGGTGATAAACATTCAGAAATGGGATAGGACCCTAATGAAAGTTGCAGAGCTGTTTTGCCTGTGTTGAATGGCTGGGAAATACTCTTAAGTGTGACTGTAAAAATGACATGTGTAAAGTGGTAGATGGAGGATTATTGAAGTTTGGCTGACATATTTAAAAATGCACACTGTTGTCATCAAATCTCTTGCTCAGATGACCAGATATAGGCATGCAAGATTGATTTAAGAAATGCAAAGGAATGACACAAAGCATATTCAAGGAACTGAGGAGGCTGGTGGGTATTTATGGTACCTGAATGTATGATGTTTTGTGCTTTCCCTAGCAGTTTGTTTCAACTTAAAGCAGTTTGCGTTTTTCTGTCTTGCAGAAATATTGAACAAAAGAAAATAAAATTTGCATCATGTTCAATGTACTCCAGAGTATATCAGTTAATTTAGAATAAGTTTTTCTTTTTTCAACTCAAGAATTATAACAGCATAAGACTTCTGCATTGTTAGCATATGTCTAGTCCTTATTATCACTCAATAAAGATTAGTTAATTACTGTTTGTACTGAGACGTCACTGAATATGAAGACAGGTATTTTCTATTTAACAACATTAATGTATTAGAAGAAAAGGAAATTGTCTAGCAAGGAATAAAAAGAGGAAAGAACTAGCTGGCTAATCAAAGTGTCCTGCCTAATGACAAGTAAATCTCTATCTGGAGATGGTTGCATCAAGCCTAAATGACATTGGTTATTAAGATCATCCAACTTCCTCCTCCTACTCCCAGTATCTGTTCACCCAGCATGCTCATACTTATGATTGACTTCTTGTGTCATTAGGAAGCTGCATTCTCTTGCTGACATAAACATTGCAGGCCATATGCAGTTGCATTTCTTAGTGTAAATTGCTAAATTGGCACTCTGCTTAGGACATTGGTCTCTTTTAAATTCCCAGGGATTAATCAACAACAGCACACTGACATATTCCATCTTCTCAAACTTCAAAGCTCAGGAGCAGATGCTGGAGTTCTGTGACCCACAAAGTGATTGTGCCCTGCCAGGACTGTCAGCTGCCTCCTGACACGACACATTTACCCACTCTCTAACCTGAAGTGTTGGCACATAACTGCATCAGATCTGGACAGGTCTGCATGGACAGATGTAAGGTAGGCTCTGTTCAAGATTCTGTTTCTTATGAAATGAGATCCCATTTCTACCTTCACTAGTAATTGGTTTTAACAGCTCAAAGCAAAGCTTGCAGCACAGCATCCACACATAAAGCACCTTGGTTTTTGCATAGCTAATTTTGAATAAATTTGTGCTTGCAAACTGATTTTCCTTTCTTCAAGGTGTAAGGTATCTTCAAAAGCAAAGCTTGTGATATTCAGGTGTGTCCTATTTTTCATTTATCTTGTGTCAAATCTGAACTAATAAAATAACTCATAATTACTGTCATCAAAAAAGTCTTGGAGAAAAATTAACTTTTATCTTAAAAATTCTGTTCCACTGTAATACTATTAGGAATCTAAGTCTTTTTTTTCTTTTTGACCGGCTCAGCTCACTGTGTGGGTGAGGCTGGCATGGCATGTGGTGGTTGGGATCAAACCACTTTCCCCTGTGCTTGTCTAAGCTTGCCTAACCAGACAATTTAGACTGCTGAGCTATCTCGTCAGCCCTAAGTCTTTGACTAAGTCCAAAATATGTGACTTTTGTAGATAACATGTTTATGGCTTTTCCCTATTGATAAATATACAATCAGGATAAACAAACCAGAGACATCTAATAGATGCTTGTACGATGAAAGCAAAAACAGTCAGCCAAGGGCTGGGGATAGAGCTTGGTGGCTTTAAGCACCTGCCTGGCAATCACAAGGTCCTCAGTTTGATCCTTGTTGCTATTAAAAAAACAAACCATACTCAGCCCATAAGTTAAATTGTAACCATAACTATTATCTGAAATCTTTCAGAAAGTGTAGGGCTCATTGCTATTATTAACTCTCACCTCATAAAAATAGTGCTTAAACTAATTCCATTTTAGCTTGTGTATTTCTGAGATAAAGCATCAGTACATATTATTGAGTGCATTTTCATTGTCTTTAAATATTCACTGAATATCTTCCTTAAAAGCAAATTGCTTTTTCAACAGATATTTATTAAATACATCAATTGAATTTTAGTTACTACTCCTGTGCTTGGTAAAAAAAAAAAAAAACATATATATATATATATATATATATATATATATATATATATATATATTCCTTGGCTTGGAACTCTGGTTGAGGCAAAATACAAATAAATAAATATTTACTCAAACCACTAATCTATTTATTCAACTAATGCAGAAATATGATGTAAATACCAGGAATTTTTCTAGCCATTAGGAATAGAACAATGAACCTGAAAGACAAAGTCTTGGCTTTGGCAAAGTTTATACCATAATATGGAAAGAAATCAATATGTAAGGTAATTTAAGATGGCCACAAGTGCTATGGCAAGAATACAGTCAGATGAATTAACTCAGAATGAGTGAGGGAGGGTAATACTAAGTACGGGATTGTCACTGAGCACAGCGTAAGCCTAGGATTATCAGGGATGACTTTTCTGAGAAAGTGACCTCCGTGCTCAGATCTGACTTTCAGGACATTGCTGGTTGTGAAGATCTGGATGAAGTGCTTTTTAAGCAGCAAGCAACACTTCCAAAGTCCTGAGATATGAGAAAATATGGCTGATTGAAAGAACCTTAATTATGCTTGAGTGCCTAAAGCAGGAAGACATGCAGAGTGGGGTCGCGAATGCAATCAGAGGCCTCAGAACTATGAATAAATATTAGAATTTTTCTCTAAATGATGAACTGGCAAGGAGTATTGAACACTCTAGTAGGCCTTAAATGTTTTACAAACATTGCCCTAGTGCATGATGTGAGATACAAAAGGGCCATCAGGGTAGATTTGAGTCTAATTTAAAGGGGAAACTGTGGTGATGCAGATAATCAGAGAGATGGACTATGATTGGTGTTATACAACATCCCTAAGAAGGGGGTGATGTGAGGCAGATATGAATAGTATAACGCTACATTTATTTATTTATTTATTTATTTATTTATTTATTTATTTATTTATTTTTTGTGGCTGACTCAGCCTGCCCTGGGAGTGGGGCTGGCACAGAATGTGGTGCCAGAGATTGAACCATTACCCTTACAGTTGCCTAAGCTTTCCTAAGCAGGAGCTTTTGACCACTGAACCATCTTGCCAGCCCTAACCCTACTTTTGAAAACTGGAAGTTTTTCAGAAGGAGCAGGTGGGGTGCTACACATGACACTAGAGCAGGACTGGATTACTTTCTTCTACAAAAGACAGAGGACAAATGCTGTAGGATTTGAGAGATGGTACAATTCCAAGTCAACTCTACTATTTCAGCCCAAAATGTAGCTGCGAATACACAAACGAGCGTGCCTTTGTTTCAGATAAACTCTAGTAAGTGAATCAATGGCCATCATTGGACAACTATGAGTAACTATTTTCAGCATTGTCAAGAATTTTTCATTCTCATCTGTGTCCTGTGCATTTATCCTTATCCTCATTATTTTGGATTTGTTGACAGTAGTCGTGAGAATCCACCTATTCACCACACTACCTAAACCAGAAGAAAAACAAAAGAAAAGAAAACCAAAACACTACATTCTAAAGATAGCACATGAGTAGATGAGGTGTGAACATGCTGGACACTCAGCATGGCTTCCTGGGGAAATGTCTAGAGTAGTTTTCTTTCTTCCTCAGTGCTCTTTCTTTTGCATTGATTTCCCATAATTGGCAATGATTGGTTACGAAGATACCAGAGTTATATTTTATTAGTTCTCATTTTCAGCTCCTGCATAAAATTAATAGCAAGTTTTATTGACTCTTTCTCATAAAATTTTCTATTATCCAATAATAAATGAGCAAACTACAACAAAAATTTAAAATTTAACAAAATGGATTGGTATCATTAGGGATGCTAAAAAGTTGTGAAGTATGATAAAATATGTGTTTAATTTTGAAAAATTATTACAATGAATCACATGGCTATTAATTCCTCTCAAATGACTACTCGCTCACTTTCAACACATTCATTCAATTCTTTCAACTTTCTGAAGAAATTCTAGGAAATCCTTTTTCGTGAGTATCTTTCACTGTGTTATTGTGACTGTGTTGATGTCCTCAATTTATTCAAAACTTTTCCCTTGTACATTCACTGACTAGACAGTTGAGCCAGAAGCAACATGGTTTCAGAACTGGTAATAAGTGGACAGGGATGCTGCTGTGCAATGCTTTTATGAGCTTGTTGTCCTACTGGCTGACTATTAGCCACAGCATTTACTGTATTCCCATCACACCCAATGAACACATAAAAGGGAACTTCCAGAACTGTTTCATAAAGTGTCGATGGCATAAATATATATATACCGTGAGGGGGACTATGGTATTAAGAAGGGCTAATAGTAATGTGTCTTTTACTGTCACAATGTCTTATAGAAACATTCACCATAGTTTTCAACCATTCTTTTTATATATGGAACATTAATCTCGAAGACCCTCAGAGATTAGTTTCCATAAGGAGCTTCTGTATACCTTAGGCAAGGTTTGAGTTGGGACTAACCAAAGAAGTGGGGATACTGAAACCTATGGATTAGAGTTGTCAGTGAGAAAGCTGAACGTAGGGTACATCTACTTGGCCAAAGATGGAACTTTAGATCAGGCAAAGCTATTTCTGGGAAAATACCAAGGACAAAGAAGTAGAGAGAAAGCTAACTTGGGTTTTGGTTTTTTCTACCTTTCATTCTTCTATCAGTCCTTCTGTGAGTCAAATTTAGTCAAAGTCCAGTGACATTAAAAGCTGTGAAAAAAGACAAGAAAGAACAAAAGGAAGGCAAAGAAGGACAGGACCCAGTCATGTTCTCTTCCTTCTGCCTCCACCTTGGTTCCTTACACATGATTGAATATAAAAAATTGTTTGCTTCAAAATTTCCTAAACTAATTTTTGGGACTTACATTCTTCCATATGATTCTCTGTTGGTCAAATGTATAACCAAATTTATAGTTAAACTCAGGTCTTACCAATTTTCTGAAATGTTTTTGATAAATCCACAAAAATTGCAATAAACCTTAGATCTTTTGAAACTTCCTTGCCTCATTATGGCTAATAATGATTGTCTCATCACATATTTCCTTGTTTTCATAAAAAAATTTCTACCAAGTAGACTGTAGATGTTTTAAGAGCAGAGACCATACCTTTTATTTCTTGGCAGTACCTGCTATGAGTATATTTTACAAATAATATGAGTTGATGCTTAGAAAATGCTATTTATTAATGAACAATTAAAATGATAGAATCTTAGAGGTAAAAAGAAAATTCCACTTGTTTAATTCATGATTTCTTCAATAGACAGAGAATCTTTAAAAAGTCAGAAGGAGTAATCTGAAAATATAGAGAACTAGAGCTTTGTAGACATCTGAAAGTACACATGCATGTGTACACACATACACACATACACACACACACACACACACACACACACACATACACGCATAGGAACACTTACTGACAAAGTAAGCACAAAGGCCTAGAGCCAGGGTGAAGTCTGCCTCCTAGTTAGCTACCTGCGCAGTCCTGTTGAGATGGGAGTTGGATGAAGAAGAGTTTGGGTTTTGTCCACCTGAGCACCAGGGGCAGACTGCCTCAGAGATGGAGGGAATCCAAATCTCCAAGGGGACTGTCTTAGCTGAGCTCATTTCATGGAGGGCCTGTGCTTCTTCCTTCAGAACTGCAACTTCTTCACAAGCTAGCAGCTTGGCTTTCATACCATTAGCTTTGTGTAAACATTTTCCTGATGCATCCTTAGATAAGTAACAAGATAAGGTAAGACATGCTATACAGACATTCATTCTGTGGTGTCCGTCAACAGCCCTTCCATACCCATCTGGATACCCTTATGTTTATGTGAAAAACACGCTTCTGGTGACACCTTAAAGGGCCTGATGTCCTTCAGAACCAGCAACCAGTTTGCTAGTTCATAGGTACTTACTGGTTGTGAGAGAGACAGATACATGGACTAAAAGAGAGAACTGTGCCAATAACATCTCAATGTTTCTGTTCGGGGACCTTATCTAAAACGAATTTTCAGATTTAGCTACTAAAAATTATGCTACTGTCAATGTTGATGCCAACATATCGCTGTGGCATAACATTTAATTCTTTTAGGAAAGTATAAGAAGGGAAATATCTGGGTAAAATTAGACCTCTCATCCTAATTTTCTGAGGAATCTCTGCACTGATTTCTACAGTGGCTGCACCAGTCTACACTCCCATCAACACTGGAGAAGTTTCCTTTTTCACACCTGCAACCTGCATTTGGTTGAATTTTTGATAATATCCTTCCTCTGTGGAGTCAGATGCAATCTCAGCATTGTTCGCATCTCTAAAACGACCAATGATGTGAAACACTTTTCCACATATTTATTTATCCTTTCTACTTCATTTGAGAAGTGTGTATTTATCTGAGATGCCCATGTTTGGATTGGGTCTTTAAATTTGGGGGTCTGGCTTTTTTCAAATCTGTATGCATTTTAGAAATTAGCCTTTTGTCTATAGAACAACTGAGTCAGATATTCTTGTCACTCTGTAGTATTTTTTTTTCACTTGGTTGGTTATTTCTTTCGCTATACAAAAGCTTTCTAATACAATGAGAGTTGAGTTGTTGAGTCTTTGTAGTATTTCCTGTGCAATCGGAATTTTCCTCGTAGTCTTTGCCTACACCTGCATCTTTAAAAGTTCTACCTCTTTCATCTTCCAATAGATTTAGTATTTTTTATTTTAATATTTAGATCTTTGATGCATTTTGATTTTAGTTTAGTACACGGTGATAGCCATGGGTTTCCTTTTATTTTGCGAGATATGAAAAGCCGTTTTCTCCAGCACCGTTTATTAAAGAGGCTATCTTTAATCTAGTGAACATTTTTGGCTCCTTTGTCAAAGATAAGGTGACTGAGCGTGTTCGGATTTGTTTTTGAATCTTATCATAATTAAATCTTGGGAACAACACACAAGCTTATCCACTGATGAGTAGACAAAAAGATTTTTTTTTTTTTTAGTGCAATGGAGCACTGGTCAGCCATTAAAAGGATACATGAACCATTTCTAGGGGAGTGGATGCACCTTGAGACCATGCCCTTTTTATTTTAAAGATAATAAAAAACAGTAAGTACTAATGCAAAATTTAAAAACAAGATCAAGTGTGATAAATCAGACAAATATGCAATTATTATGTAGTTTCTCTGGTGTGAGACACTGAAAGCGTAAGAAATAAAATGTACAACAGATGTTGTGAAACAGGAAGAAATTATTCAAAAGCAAAGAGGAACTATGGCAGGTTGAGGGGGAAGGAAGAAAAGAAAAAGAAAAAATGAGAAAATGATTTTTTTGTGGGGGGAAGGGTCTACAGGGCGCTCAGGGTCTCACTACAAGATCGGACTCAGTGATCTGCCTGTTTACAGTCCCCCAAGGAAAATGATTGAAAGGAAATGAATCTTTTTAAATGAGGGGAATAAGGATTTAAGGGGGAATGGGAAACAAAAAGGAATCAAATTCTATCTTGAGCAGGTACAAATTTTCTATGATAAATGTAATTATTATGTACATCTAAATGGTAGCATGAAACTTAACAATAAAAGTAAATAAATAAAAGGAATCCCCAAGACAAAGACTCATAGTCCTTCTTACCAGGCAGACAATAGGAGTGCAGCAGTATGCAGTTCATAAGGGACTGTAGGATTTATTGGGAGCATGGCAGAAACATTTTCCCTAATTTGGCTTATACATGCAGCATCGCCGGCTCCTTCAGTTTGCTGACCTGAAGGCTTTTAAAGGTAAGATAACCTTGTCTTGCAACCACAATGGATACATTTTGACAATAGTTGTGAGGCTTTTGGGGGATTCACAAAAATATTGGGAAAGGTATTTTCAACTAATAAGCAATACAGAATCTTCAGAGAAGTGTAAGAGGACCGATATCAAGTTAATTACTCCCAGTTGAGAGTATGCAAAACAGTTAGAAAACTATACAAAAGTTTTGGAATAGTATGAAAAGACTCAAGAATGAACTAATTTTGGTGAAAGTATGTTCTTACATAAGTCAAGCCTGAACATCCTTCTACACAGGGATTATTGAGGGGATTTGATCTTTGTTTTCCAGGTAGGTCATGTGACTCTTAGTATATCTTCTACTTCTCAAATTCAAAGTATGAGAATTTCTGCAGAATATTTTTACTGGGTGATCTTTACAATTCATTAGTCTCTTTTGACTTCTTTAATAGTTTATTGTATACCTTCATCATTTCAATCATAATTTCATGTTATTAGTCACAAATGTAGGGGAAACAGAAAAAGCAACAGAAAACTATGAGAACAGCTTTGGAAAACAAAAAGTTCTGTAAGTTTATTTACTTATTTATTTATTTTCATAACCAGGGATCAGACTCAGGACCTTGCACTTGCCAGGCAGGCACTTGTACCCCTGAGCTATTTCCCTGACCCCCTGTGTAAGTTTATTCTTATGGGAATTTACTATAGTTGCACAGTTGCTTTTGGGATCCTGGGTAGTTGACAAAAATATATGTAGCAAGATGTGAGGAATTTTGAGCATAAAGTTACACTCTCCATCCTTCCTGCTAGCCCATATGACCACATAAGACTGAGAAGATATTTTCCTCCAGCAGGATAGCACACTGGGGCTGGTGAGATAGCTCAGTAGAATAGGCACTTGCCTGGCAAGTGCAGGGTCGTGAGTTCAACCCCCAGAAAAAAAAAAAAAAAAAAAAAAGAAAAAAGAAAGCGATAGTACATTGATCATTTGGGAGTCTGTCAAGGAAATCTATCAAGCAGTCAACTGATACTTGCACACTGGAAATCTCACTTCATCACAGCCTGATTTGAATAACTTGACAACAAGGAATGTGAACAGTTTGTGATCTCATGAATCACTTTAGGTAGGAAAGAAACTAAATAATTACCCTTCAAATGAGTTGATAAGTTTGAAAAGCGTAAAGAGAAATGTTTTCAGAAAAGACTCACTATAATATTTAATCTTAATGAAGTCCTAGAGCAGGAAGATTAATGATAATATAGTCAAATAAAATGAAGCCCTGGTGGAAAAGGAAAGAATTGGGGCAATTTTATAGATGTGGTGACTTAAAAATCCTTTACTTTGCATCATCAATATGGCATCATTGTAGTTTTAAAACTCACAATCTGTTTAGTACCTAGAAAAATTGACATTTTGAAAAAGACAATCTAAACATACAACCAGTTAAAGATCAATGCACCATTTGAGAGGCTTTTTGAAATTTTAATTTAGCTTTGTCCTTGTAAGATAGAAACCCATTACTAGAGGTGTTATTTGCTTTAGTTTATTAAATATCTTTGTTTTCATGAACACCAACTCTTGGTACTCACATGCATGCATGTGTGCATGAAAATTTGCTTATAATATTAAATTTTCTATTGCATATTTTATGTTACCAATAAATTTTATTTAAACCTTAGGTCTTAAAAAGCTTAACTTGCTATTTTATGAACCTCATTCCTTCTTTGGAAAGAAATTGGAAAAACCAAATCATTGATTAGTGTATTAATTATGAAAGCTGTTCCTTCCTTCATATTCCTAAACTTGCATTAGCCCAGGTTTCATAGCTATACTAAAATACCTAGCAAAGACTACTTTATAAGAGAAAAACACAAATGTAACTCTCTCTTTTGGAGGTCAGGGAGCATTATATGAAGAAGAGATTGGATTTCCAAACAAAAAGCTGGAGAGAATGTTGTTATCAGTCTTGAGATTTCATAACAACTTGTTCATAAAAATACATTTCGCAAGACCAGTACTTCCATCTGAGGCAGCATC
>PVKN010036431.1:0-11438 GCA_004027915.1 Capromys pilorides | reverse complement strand
AACAGTACCAAAATACTGCAGCAGTTCTCTCCAGGTGATAGAATCGCTGTTGTTATAATGTTCTTTTAGGGATTCATCTTCATTTTTCTAAAATTATCACGTGTTTACAAATTTAAAAGTTATTCATTTCCTTATAAACTTATTTTTAG
Source organism: Capromys pilorides (assembly GCA_004027915.1). Lineage (NCBI taxonomy): Eukaryota > Metazoa > Chordata > Mammalia > Rodentia > Capromyidae > Capromys > Capromys pilorides. The sequence continues at coordinate 11,289 of PVKN010036431.1, read as the reverse complement.
GAAGATGAGGTGTTCAATACATAATATTAAGCATCCAGCTTTGCATGTGTTCTGTGTTAATCAACAGTGGACAGGGAAGTTCATTAGCAAAGTGCATCGTTTATTAGAGGTGCCTATCAGGGGCGGGGAATTTTAGACCTGTGGTAGAAAGCTTGCCTAGCAAGCTGGAAGCCCTGGGGTCGATCCTCAACAGCAAAAGCAAACAAACAAAAAATAAATATATAAGCCTCGAATAAAAACCAAATACAAAAAAAAAAAAAAAAATAGCATCTCAGAGAGTACCACAAATCGATTAAAAATCTGGTGTCCAAAAACACCAGATTTAAACAGGAGAAGAAAAATACTAAGTTCATTCAAGATTGGATCCATACTAATAAATGGCTATGAATATTCATCAACTTCTAATAACTTTGGTTTTATATAAATCATAATTCTCAAATCACCCTTTATTATCCCTTAGGGAAAAATCATGGCCAACACACCAGTCTCTTTACAGCACTGGAGTTGATCTCTAGAATATTTAAATTGTGGGCTAGGGGTGCAGCTCAGGGGTAGAGCATCTGCCTAGAATATTTAAAGGATCACCTATGACCGTATCAGTAGGGAAGGACCGCAGCTACCTGGGCACTACAGAGTACTATTGCTGTGGTTTTGTTCTTTTCTTATCTTGGCCATTTAAACAAGCCAACCCTGCCTCTCTGACTACACAGAAACTGCTCAAGATAACTACAAACCGGTGTTAAAAAATATATTAGGAAGTGCTTGAGAGCTCGCAAACTGCTCTGTAATGAAGTCATTAAACTGGATGAAGCTAATTTCTGAGGTACTGTCTCACCTGCAACCTAAGCCAGGGAGCAGAAGTCAATAAACTTTTATGGAGTTCTGTAACCAAGCCATTCCTAGGAGCTAAATTACCAAAGCCCATTACAAGACGTGTTTAACCAGCAAAGCCCGAACTGACATTTGCCACATAAGAAAAATAAAATTAGAAAATGGACATCAAAATTTTCTGCTAAGTCTATAAGCATATGTGCCATCGGAGAAGAATCCCATTTATGTACAAGCTGGGAAGCAAACATTGCCTCCTGGAATAGCGGACATAAAGTCAAGCAGCTCAAGTGAAGTTAAAGGAGGAACTGGCACACATGTTTGGAACTGTCCTCAAACTCATTGTAACTACGATGCCGCCAGCTGCTTGGGTGGACTGCAACTGTCAGCACCAGGAAGGTGATGTTGTCTCTGTCCTTCAATAGCTGGTTCCTAGCAGGGCTACATGCTAACTACATGCTAAATTTTTTTATTTTGCAAAGAATGTCTTGGTGATCATAAAAAAAACATACAAATCAAAGGTATCTTGAGCCTTTGAATGCATAATTCAGTTATCAATGAAAACTTCATTCTTATCCCTTTTGCATCTCCACTAAAAATTGGAATTTATTGCAAAGTATGATACAGGTTGATCAGTGACTTTTTATTTTTGTTTTTGTTTTTGTTTTGAGACAAGGTCTCGCTAGGCAGTTCAGGCTGGCTTTTAGTTCACTTTTTTTGTAGCCCAGGCTGATCTCAAACTCGCACTGAACCTCCTGCTTCAGACTCCCAAGTTCTGAGATTCCAGGCGTGCACCACCACACCCGGCATTGACTAGTGTTTTTGGCCTCCTGTACACCTGATTTCTCTTTCCTACTCTGAGAGACCCGTTATAATTTCCCCACCTCTGGCTTAGCCCTGTTTCTTGGTGTGTATTCATTTTATTGGTTTATGTAAGATTATAGCTATTACTGTAAAGCTCTGTGCTAAGGCAAACATACAAACAAAAACAAATAAGAACAAGATTCCTTTAATTAGCGGACATAAACAGATGTTGCCTCTGCCTTGTACACTTACCAGACACCATAGGATTAAAAAAAAAAAAAAAAAATCTATGTTATCCAATTTATTCCTGAGCCCCTAGGCAAAAATCAAGGCCTGGACACCAGGAAATGAGATATATTTGGGTATTAAGTCCTTGAGAAACAGTGCTATGAACCATTTTTACAAAACATACAATGATTAGCTGACCCTCTGTCATTTTGCTTCATTGTCAGATTCATTGAACAAGACAATTTTTAGAAAAATGTTTACTATGGTTATCAATGATGAGTTTAGTAAGGAATAGCATAGAAGGATGATTAAGAGCGTGGACTTGGAGGTGAACAGGATTTGAATATTGAAACAGTGAAACAATTGGGAGATTGGGAACATTTTTAACTACTGAATGTCTCATAGTAGTGTGAGAAAGAAATGGAATAACGCTGGTCCCAAGCTGGCTGGATGGCTGACACCATTAAAAAAGATAAAACATAAGAAGAACTCAACAGATTACCTGGAACATGGAAATGGCTCACGAGTTGGCAATTTTCTTTATCTTTATTGCCCACATATTGCTACTGTGGTCCAAGGTTATAAAGCATGCTTCTTAATATTCAAATTAAAAAACAAGCTTTTAAAATTTTCATTTGCATAGCCCTGATCTCATTAAATGTTCCTGCCAACATTGCAACTTAGGCAAGGGAAGTAGTAGTAAACAGAACAAAGCAAATCCTTTGCCCGTGATTAAAAAGGAGCTTCATTGATGAGTGGGAACGATGGGCTGAAACCTGAAGCTTTCATGGCACAGCTTAGCTCCGTCATCTTCTACGATGTGCTGTCTTTTTGAGACAACATAGCAGTAAGAGAGATTCCTCGGTTTCAGTATGCTCCAGGAATACCCACTGAGAGTCACAGAGCATCTGCAGGCAAGAGGAAGAGCTGCGTGTGAGGCCTTCGCGAAACAGGAAGCAGGGGAGAGCTCCAAGCGGTCATTCTGAAGAGAGAGGCGCAGGGCTCACTGCCTGACGCTACTCACAACTGCTCTACACCAGGGCCTGGGCAAGCATCCAGCGCGGACCACTCGCACTACAGGAGGTTTGGCTCTGCACGCCTCACAAGCCCTGTGACTCGGTGAAGCGCCAACTTCCCCTCAGCCTAGTGCTGTGCTTGCATCTTCTCAAAAGCCTGACATTCACGAGCAGAGGAATGAATGGAATCGAAGTTTGGGGTGTCTGAATTGGAGGGTGTCCCCATGTGGGCCATTCCACTCTAGGTAAAGCCATGTGGCAGCTCTCCACAAGGAGATGGTACTGGATGTAAACATCTGGAGTAGATGCCTGTTTGAACAGAGAAGGTTTAATCACAGCCATGATCCAAGATATTGGAACAAATGTAAAATACTCCAGAGCAATAAAAGCCTGTAGGGTTTCAGAAGTCCTGAATTCTACCCAGTTCTAGGCTTGAAAATGCTGCTAACTGGATGTTAGTCAAAGACTTTTTCTGTTCCTTAAATGAGATGTTTTTTTCTGTAGAGGAAGATTGACAATGTTAGGAACACTTACGAGGGGCACTACTGCTTCTAAGAAATAAGAGGAAAGCAAACACCTTCCTGCCAAACACCTGGCTAATCCCATCCAAAGCAACGCGTGTTCCTTTGCGCAGTAGTGGAATCCAGGCTCTACAAGCAAAGGTCTTAGCCCGGCGTTGCGCCTGACGCGCCTCCTGCCTTCTCCTCTGCTTTCACCTCCGGTTTTGGCCTGGAGGCTTATGACAGGGACTTTGAGGATGTCTCGGTGCATGTGCTCAGACATGCAGAACTGCAAGCCAAACTAGCCTCAAGTTCCAGCGACCTGCTTATCAGAGAGTTTCCTGGGACCTTCCCCGTGGGACCAGGGCTGCCTCTGCTCCCCCAGTGCAAACACTGCCCCCCGCTGCCGTGCACACACCATGGCTGCCACTCACAGCGCGCGCGTGATCCACGCAGCCCTGTGCCCCACCGAGCTTGCACTCCTGTGTGTCCAGGGACACTGGCATCCGAGGCTCTTAGCACAAACCCTCGTAGACAGGTGTTGGACAAATTAGGTTGAGCCTCAGATAATGAAGTTGCCTTTATTTAGGAACAGCTGCAAGTTTCCTAGGTGGGGAAAAAAAAAAAAAAAGAAGAACCTGAAGATTCTTAAGATTGAAAGATTTTTAAAAGGAAATTTAGCTCACTTTATTCGGAGAGAAATTGGCTGCCATTCTGCTCAAAGCAGGAGCAAAGCTCACACAAGAGTAACAACAGGCGCAAAGCGAGAGAAATTTATCCTTTCACCTGGCCCACACAACTCCTTACTTTATGCCCTTTAGGAGCATTATTGTAAAATGTTGTATTACTAAAACAGGGCACTTGAGGGGCCAGCCTAATAGCTCAGCCGATTAAAGTGCTTGCTTAGATAGACTCAGCGGCCAGGGTTCCATCCCAGGCCTGCCTTGCAGGAACTACCCCAGGGGCCCTCTGAGAGGGCCTTTGAGATTGGGTGTGGGGGCGCGTGCATGCGCATAACCCCAGCTCTTGGGGGACTGAACATAGGTAGATTACTAAAAGCCTGATCTATGTAGTGAGACCCTGTAGGCCCTGTACTAAAATTAAAAAAAAAAGAAGGAAATCTCTCACAATAAATGAACATGCCTATTACTGCTGCAGCATATCTACTGCCTGTAGCCATGGGCGGTGCCCAGCTTTCACAATTGCATTCTGCGATACTGAGTTTAAGGGCAGGTAGGGTGACTCACACGCAGCAAGCTCATCCAACCTTTTCACTAGGAATAAAACTCAGAGTGCAAATTGCACTGAGGATTGTCGAGGTGTGGATTTCGCCGTGAGTGTCTCTGTGTGCGCGGGCACTAACCTCTCGGGGCTTGCTCAGTTATTGCTTCTCCCTGACAGAGAGCAGAAGGGAGAGCCTTAAGGCAACCCAGAGTGTGAGTGTCGGAAGAGAAGCTAGATCGCACAAGGAGTTCCAACTCTACCGCGCGTGCGCAGGAACTCATTTGCGGACTGATGAATCACGCAGGATAGAGATCCCCCCCCCCTGCACCTTCCTGCACTGCTTCCACCAGAGCGACTACACCAGGGCCACAGGGTGGGCTAGAAGCCGTGTTTCCCCGCTGCCATTTCTCACAGCTGAGACAAATCATTAACACTCATAGGGTCCTCCATATTAAATTTTTTTTTTTTTTTTTTTTTTTTTTTTTTTTTTTTTTTTTTTTTGTGGAGGGTGCTGGGGTTTTAACTTAGGACCGTATACTTGCCAGGCAGGCACTAATGGCACTGAGCTATCTCCCTAACCCCTAAAAATCCCCTTTATAGGCCTGTAGGAGTCATTATTGTCCACTGCAAGGATCAGTTAAACCAAGGGCCGAGGATAACACAGCGAATGTGGGAGGTATCAATTTAAAAATTAAAATACCTAACTCTAAATTATAATGCATTATAGGAGGTTTGGCTGTGCACACCTCAGAAGCCGTGTGACTCAGTGAGTCCCGTCTCCCTTTCGGCCCAGTGCTGTGCTCCCTTCTCCTATCCATGTTCACAATTTGATCACATATCTCAGAGGTCTGCCGCAGAAAGAACAGGTGAGAAACTGTGTGGCACTGGAGTGCAACGACTAATAAAAACAGTGCCCTCCTAATGGAGGTCTGACTTCTCAGAATTTACTAAAACACGGTGTGGCAACTTCATCTAGTGAAGAAATTCTGGATCATACTCTTCGGATAAGTTTAGATGGAAATACTCTTGATGCTAACTAAAGACTCGGGGCTGAAGCTCACTGGGAGATCCCTTGCCTAGCACGTGTGAAGCCTTGGGTTTTATCCCCTGCACCACAAACACTCAAGGGGAAGCCTCGCTGTCTGTAGTACTGAATCCTCCCGCCTCCCCCAAGCGCCACGAACTGGGAATTCTGGACAGGCAGATGAGCTTCTACTGAGAGCCCAGGGTAGACCAACCAGTGGTGCTATTAATTCGCAAGTCTGCTCAGGCAGGTAGTGTTCCATTTGTTGACCATGCATTCACTCACAACCTTTTAGGAACCTTTCTTGTGTTTGGCTTCAGTAGAATGTTGAAGTTGCTGCTTAATAGGGAGGCATGATTTTAAAATTCTGGAGCTCCCCACAATGACCTGGGCTCCCTCGGTACCTAGGTGATTCTTCTTTACCAGTGTCATTCAGGTAGGAGCCAGATGGGTACTTTGTGGGGAGAGTCTGGGTCATTCCCTCAGGAGAAGGAAAACTGAATAGGTGGTTTGTTTTCATCTAGAAAGAGAGGATGCTTCAAGATGAAGAGATAAATTCATTAGTCAGGAAGTTCCAGGGAGTTTCTGAAAGGATCCTCAATGTTTTGGGAAGGAGAGGTTATTTTCTTGCTGTGTGCTCCTAGCTTTCAAAGGCTTTTGTATTCGGATATGGCACAGCTGTCTCAACTTGCAGAGAGATGAAAATATTATAGAGAAACCACTCAAACATTCATCAGAAAATGGACCTTGGATCGGAGACTTAAAAAAATACAAAGCTCACGATGGAGTAGTGCTACCTCTGTAGAGCCCACACATAGATCCTTGGGAGGAATTTCCCCTGCCACAGAGGATGAAAACTAAATTCACTCCGAACGGCTGAAAGCAGTAACAATAGGTTGCGCCATTTAATGGGTTTCTTAAAATGCTGTTTTCCATGCTTTGGCAAAGGAAGCCCATTAATAAAGGCAAAGTGGCTGGTAACCAGGTACAGATAGCAGTGCTGGGCTGGTTCGCTGAGATTAGAAAGCCAGCTGGGCTCAATTCACCCCCTCTGCACATTGAAACAGCTTCATAGAATACAGCACTCTTTCTGCTAATACAAATGTATTAAAAAGTAGACGTGAGCCGGGATCCAAAGTTCAGAGAACATTCTACCTGGCTGGCGGAAGGGAAGCAGAAAGGTATGGCTCTAAGCAGACTTGAACTTTGAGGAAGACACTGCCAGCCTTCTCCTGGGTGCTAAAAGATGATGGTGACATGTGCCTCTTGCCTGTGCCAGTGGAGGCAATAAATGTAGAACACAACTTGCAGACTTATAGTGTGTGTGTGTGTGTGTGTGTGTGTGTGTGTGTAGATATATACTCATGCATGCACATTTAACATAAAAATATAACTTTTTTTCCCTTTCCTGGATCTATGAGACCTTGAAGTTGGTCAGTATAGTATGCTGTTTTGTTTTTTTTATCTTTTTGAGGCAGGGTTTGACTCTGTTCAATCTGGGTTTCAACATATGGCAATCCTTCTTGGTCAGCCTCCTCAATGAGGGAATGACAGGCATGGGTCACCACCCCTGGCAGTATAGCATGCTTTTAAAAGCTTTTTTTTTTTTATCTCAGGGACATTTGGGACACTTTATTCAGACATGAAAAAAATAAAGAAAGGGATTAGAAGTACTGAGTTTCAAGAAAGGCATGGGGACTTGATGGACAAATTTTCTCTTCTAAACAAGTTAGTCGTTTACCCCCTGAGACAGTTCTTACAGGCAAGGCTCAGAAATCAATTTGAAAGAAATCAGCATCATAAAATATAAATATGAGAGGGAAGCCCAGCAATTATGCCTCATTCAGATCAGCCTGTATTTTTCTTTCTTCCTGAAGAGAAAAAGACAGAAAACAGCAGTCAGCTGTGAGCAAGGAGCCGAAGCCTTTATTGAATCATGGTATAACCACGGAGCATTCGCATTCTGTATGTAGAAAGCGGGGATAATAATGTTTTCTGTTCTTTATTCCCTGGGTTCATGTGAGGATTCAAATTGATACTGTGGGTGAAATTATTTGGAAAGGGCAACGGTGATGTGAGATGTGTCTAAATTTTCTGCCAACCATGAAAGGATTGGGAAATCAGCATGATCAACGCAGAGTAGGGGGCGGGAGCGGCGGCAAGATAGTTCAGCGGTCTAAAGCATCTGCTTAGGTAAGTGCGCAGAGACCAAAGCTCAATCCCTGGCATCACATGCTGTGCCGGCCCCACCCTCAGTTTGGGCTGAGTGGCCACGAAAAAAAAATACAGATCAGAGAAAAGAACACCACTCTGTGACCCGGCAGAGGTAGTGGGAGACACAGGGACAAGACGCATGGGGACTAGGGGCGTGCATCAGATCTAGCTCTTATCCCTGGACCTGATCAAGACATCCCCGGAAGCTTGGACTCATGAGACACAGTTTCCACATGAACAGTGGAGAACGAGAAGCGCTGTGAAACTGGCTTAGTACGCGGTAATAACAGCACCTAGGACCCAGGCTCCATCTGCTGCCTGTAGGAGTCAGCCCAACTCTGCTCTGCCATTTACTATGTGATCTCTGCCAAGTGGAAATCTTCTTTTGAAACATCAAGGAATGCTAAGGCGTTTTAGCACCTCATAATCTGAATTACTCTCTTTTTCTCTCTTAGGAAGATGCTTTTCAAGATAAAGCATAACTTCTGTCCAGATTACGATTCCAGAAAGCATAAATATATTCTACTTATTTTGTCCTTCCAATGAGGACATTGTGGTACAAATGTCTTTCAAGTGTCTCTACCCATTCTCATAAGTACAAGTTCAATCCCTGGGCGTGCTTCTGCGTTTTCAGCTGTGGTGAGGCTTGCTGGGGAATCCTCTGCAATGATTTATCTACTTCCTTGGGAGGAGGTAGACTCCCAGGCTCTCCCAGGGTGGGGTCATCTCTTGGGCTTTCTAAGTCCTCAAAGCACAGTTGAGTAAGTCTTGGGTCTTCTTTCTGAGTGCACCCTAGCAGAATTCAGTCTGGTTCCAGCAAGGCCAGGTCAACCATGTCTTTGGGACACAGTTCACCTCTGTTGGGGAAGAAAAGCCTTCTTCTTGATGCAGTTAGCTAGAATAAGAGATCTGTTGGGCTTCAGTACAAGCTTCTTTGCTTTTCCAAGCCATGCCAGGTGTCCCTACATACTCATAGCTGCTGTTATACCATAATACAATCCTAATTTTCACTAAATCCATACACTGCCTATGCTGTTATTTAATACTTCTTTTCTAAATTTAGTAAGCAAAGCCCATTACTCATATATATAGGAAATCACTATTTTTCCTTTTTTTGTTTCTCTATCTTTCCTTCCTCCTTCCATCCTTTTTTCCTTCCTTCCTCTCTTCCTACCTCCTTTCATCTTTTATTTCTCAGTATTCCTTGGTGCTTTTGATTAAACCCAGGGCTATGCCTATGCTAAGATCATGCTCTGGCACTGAGCTACAACTCTAGCCCAGGAACATCAGTCTCTTTCTATAACATGTTTGCATACACTGTAACTTTCCCAACACACTGAAATGCTATCACATGGAAAGCGCGCTCCTTTGTATGCTGCAATGTTTCAGATTTTGGAAATCACTGGGTGAAATTATTCTTGCCTCACCTCAAAAGCTGTGTCCTACCGTGCATCAAAGCACTTGATTTCTTCCTTTCACTGGCCTCTTTTTCAAATACTTTTCTTCCATCTTTACTTTTATTTTTTTTCTAAAAGTGTTTTCCAACTCTCTAGTCATTTTCAATGCAAATTTTGGCAAGTCTTTTCTGAGAAGCAATGTGGGCAGAAGCATGTGGTGGGTGTTATTAGGGCTCATAAAGTGAATAAAGCATGCACATGAGTCAAGAGTCAAGATAGATGAAGAAGTTGAAAGAAAATGTTTCAAAGAAATTTAGCAGCACCCATGCAATAAAACGTTCCTGCAGAGACACAGCCAGGGTTGAACAGATATTCAAAGCTGACTCATCATGGAATGTCACCAGAGGCCACTGATTTCAACCTGTATATCAGTGACCTAAGATTTGCATTCAGCTGGTAAGCATATTTGGTTTGGTATGCAGATTAATTAAAAAGAAATAACTGAATTTCTGCTGTTAACATGAGTCTTCACTACTCTGCAATCTTGCTCCAGCCTCATTTCTTCTTTCATATGTTCTACCCTTCCATCTGTACTTTCAAGTCATTATACAGAAGTAGACTGGCAAAACCAAAAGAAGCTAAAAACACTGTTGTAGTGGTAGACATGGAACTAGAATCCTGCCATTCTTGATTATTAGTGTCTTAGTTACTCTTTTCTTATTGCTGGGACAAATTCCCAGCACTCAAATTTAGGAAGGGAAAGGTTTATTTAGCTCATAGTTGTTGGAGGTTTCTTAGTTTAAAGCAGCCTGAACTATATAGCAATACTTTGAGACACTGCCATCCCACTCTATGGGCTCTGGAAGAGAGGCTAGGGTGCTGCCATGTCCCTACTTCTAAGAGAGGCCACCAGGCCTGGTCAGGGGGGAAAAGCATGCTGTCAGTTTAAAGATCTGTGACTCTCTGGCCTCACCCCTCAGTCCTGCCCTGGTACTCTGGCTCTGCCCCTTGGGACACACGACTGACCATCCCATGATTTACATGAGGCTTTTGGGGGACAACTAGATATAAACCATAACAACTAGTAAAATCTTTTATTAAGTTGACCTACAATAATGCCCTCAGAATCCATTATTCTTACACTGTGTATTACAGTGTATGGTGTTGAATGAAATATTGAAAAAAGAGATATTGTTTGAGAATGACTATAGATAAAAAATACTGACAGAAGATGACTAGGGGGTAGAAAACATGGGGCAATACATATTAAAACTGATACAATGAAAGGAAGGAGGGAGAGATGGGGAGAGAGGGAAGGAGAGAGGGAAGGAAGGAAGGAAGGATGGAAGGAAGGAAGGAAGGAAGGAAGGAAGGAAGGAAGGAAGGAAGGAAGGAAAATAGCGGATTCCTTCCTGGCCCTACAAAGTAAGGAAGATGAGAGCTAAGCAAGATGAGAAAGACCACAGAACTGGAAAGCACAAACTCTACCTACAAGATTTAGAAATGAGCTTAAGAACCACACAGGAACAAAAGGATGACCCTGCACATGCTTTGTTTTGGAACTAATAGGAAGCCAATCTGGAAAACTCAGGCCCAAAGAACAAGTAGAGCTGAAAATGAATTGTAATATCTGAATGTACACAGAGTGTGAATTCATGCTTTTCAATAAGGGTCAATGGTCCCACCAAGGTTATACAATCCATTCAAGTATATGTACCTGGCTGAGTAGACATAAGGAGACACCACACACTTGGCTTCTACACTTCCGGTTTAGTGTACTTTGCTAACTCTTTTGGGTTAGGTTGTGCTTGATAGATGATGAAGAAAATGACTACGTAAAAGTATTGCTTGAGAAAACAAATTTTGCTGCTCTATGCAGGACAAAAGCACAGAATTAATGGGAACAGAGACAGAAGCCAGCAACTACTATATCTAGGTCTGATTTTTATAGCGAGGGCTTTATTGCACCTACCAATATCATGACTATTCCTCTTGCTGAGAATTTGAAGTTTAAAGTTAATTCTCTCTTTTTAAGTTGCCAACTCACCACCCCC
>PVKN010036430.1:0-11441 GCA_004027915.1 Capromys pilorides | reverse complement strand
CAAGTAGAGAGTCCAGGCTGGCCCATTCTTCTTTCTAGTTAGCTCTTGGCAATGTTTTACAGCTAACAGGACACAAGAGAAAGGCTAACTGATAAGTTCTAAAATCACAGAACAAGGGGAAAAAGAAAGAGACCATGGTTCTATATTCGATTTATCCTTCGGTTGCTAGCTACTATTTTTATCTTGGTAACAGATTTCCTGAATTTTCAATCTTTTTCAGGTATGAGGAGGGGAGCTGAGGTGGACTGGAGCAGGGAGGATTGCAGAGCTCTAAGGGAGCTACCTGCTCTCAGTCCACAGCTGAGAGGTACAAAGCAGGTGACCCTAGACCAACCCCACTGGGAGCTAATTGTACTAGTACACAGTTTAGCATCTAATTTTTTTAAAAAAATATTTTATTTTGAAAAGTAAAAACAGAAGCAAAAACAAATAGAAAAAGACAGAAACAGGGTAACATACAACAATGCATATGTCACATAATTTCAAAACAGGCATAGCTAATTAACAATGGTTGTTACATTATCTGTTTTTATCATCAAATCTGTTGTTCAAGGGCTGGCCAAATAGCTCAGTGGATTAAAGTGCCTGTTTAGGCAGATGCAGCAGCTGGGTTCGATCTCTAGCCTGCTTTCCTGGCCCCACCCCCGGGTTACGCTGTGATGGCAATTGAGACTGTGCGTGGTGGTGCACGCCTGTAATCTCAGCTGTTTGGGAGGCTGAAAAGAGGAGAATCACTAGGAGTCTGATCTTTGTAGTGAGACCCTGTAGACCTTGTACTAAAAAAAAAAAAAAATCTATTGTTCAGATTAATAGAGATACAAGATTGGGAAAATAATTGAATATTGGTGCTTGCTTCAAAAAATATCTTAATATTTTTCCCTTGTCTTTTTAAAAATTCATTTTAAAGAGAATATAACTGATAAGACATCAGGAGTGGTGCCCATTTAGAAGACCAAGATGAGAGGCATCCAGTCATGGGGTTTGTATTATACATTACTATTCTCAATGTAATTTGTTGGTAAATGAGTTGGAAGGGGTGGTGAAGTTCCATCTCTCAAGTTCTTGCTCTAGCTCTGCTGTAAGGCAGCGGTGGTCCCAGGGGTAAGTCTGTTCTTTTGGAACTTATTTCCTTGATGATAATTATTCCTCAGGTGGGGATAAGCACTCCTGCACACTCCTGTGGATTAGCTGAGGTGGTGCCCGTGTGCCTCCTCCCAGGTATTACAGTTTCAGGCCAAAAGAAATGTTCCTTGTGAAGCTCACTGGAAACTTTCTCTGTGTTCCAGATAACCCGAGTCCAAATCCCGAGTGCTGAGCTGGAAGAGCTGCCTCTCCTCTCTGAAGTGGGTCTTTCCTTCCCCAAGAGCACAGCTGTCACATGTGCCTATGGCATCTTCCTAGTGGCATCAGTGGGCCTTTGGGGGATGGGAGCTGCTGGGGTGTTTCGCGGGTCTCTGAGCTTCAGCCCTTGCTATCGGCACAATCTGGTGATCTGGGACAGGACACTCTTGACTGGGAGAGATGTGGGACCTCTGATCCCTGACCAGGAGCCTCAGTTTCTCCAGGAGATGGTCCTCAGGATCCAGAACAATGTGCGGAGTGCTGGTCTCCTCCTGAGCTTGTCTGATGGAGCAGCCTCAGTGTTCTCCTGTGGGAGAGCTGTGTGTGAACTCGGTCAACAGCGCTCTGCTTTCTGGTTGCTTTACTTTCCTAATTATTTCTGGGCAGCTCTTTCCCTGACGCCAGAAACACTGGGCTCCCTTAGGGGAGCAGGTGGGCAAACTTATACCAGGGTCTTAATATGCGTGCAAGAAGAAAATCAGGTCTGTAACATCCAGTCAAGAGTCTATGTGCGGGGCTGGGGAGATAGCTCAGTAGAGTGAGTGCTTGCCTGGCAAGCACAAGGGGCTGAGTTCAACCCCTGGTTCTGCAAAAAAAAAAAAAAAAAAAAAAAAAAGAGTCTATGTGCTACCACTGGGGTTGCATTGAATGTACCCTTCAAAGACCCATGTGCTGGAAGCTTGGTCTTGAAGACGGCATGGCCAGAGGTCCTGGACTTTTAGGAGTGGGGCTCAGTGGGTGGTGAGGGGAACAGAACCATCTGCAAGCAGGGCCTAATGCTGGTTTCAGAGTGGGGCAGGTCTAGCATGGGTGGATTTGTTCTTGAGAGAGCGGGTAAAGAAACGAGCCTGACTGTCTGCATTCTTTTGCTTTCTTTTTTGCTCAGTGATGCTTCTCTCACCTATCCCCTGGCCATACGATGCCATATGCCGTGAGACCCTCACTAGAAGCAGGTGCTAATGCCACCTGCTTAGACTTCCAGAATTTGAGCTAAGTAAACTCTGTTCCTTTAAGTACTGAGCTTAGGTGGTCTGTTAGAGCAACACAAAATCTAATCAGACACCATGTAAATTCCAAGAAAACGATGGGGAAGCAGATTTGGGACTAGAGCATGCATGTCCCAGTTCTAGCTCCAGCTCTTGGATCCTGTGTGGGTGAAATTTACAAGCTGCTCAAAATGTAGGAGCTGTTTCCTCATCTTACAATGAGGATGATAATTTTTGTCTCCATATTTTTAAAATTATGTGAGATCTTTGATGTCTGATAAGGCATTTCTTTTCGTTTCAGTTAATTAATTTTTTATTTTGATGGTTCACCCTGCCCTAAGGGCAAGGTTAGTAGGGCATGTGGTGCTGGGGATCAAACCTCAGTCCCCTGTGCCTGCCTAAGGTTGCCTAAGCAGGTGCTGAGCTATCTTGACAGCCCTGATTAAGCATTTTTAAATCATCAAGAATAATGTAATATAGCTTTTCTTCCCTTACTGCTGCAACCCGTGGGGTCCCTTTGGAGAGAGAGGAACACTGATCCCTCAGATACCACCTTGAGAATTCTAGGATGAGAGCAGAATTCCTAGGATATAATTGGGTCATCTTGGCTGCTCTTCAGACCCCTCGGAATTATGTTCTACTTGATGGCAAGTAGTTGCCTGAGGTAACAGAAAAACAAGGATGCAGAGCCTGGCTCCAGACACACCTGGAAGAACACACATTGCCAGGCAAGTGGTGATACTGGTGTGGATTTCTTTTTCTGTGCAGGCTGGTCCCACAGTGGGGACATTTCTTTAGGGACAGTGCACTGGATCAGTGTAGTGTATGGTATGGACATAGAGTGGCCCATGTGCCAATCTAGCGGTAGCCAAAGCCAGGTTTAAGCAGAAGGAGCTGGCCAACGTGTTACTGAAAACTTCCTCTATCTACTCTAATCTCCTTTCCAGGAAAGGTAAAATTGCTTAACTCCTAGAAAGTTCCAGAGAAGAGCCACTTCATGCATAGTTAGAACAATCTCAGCTGGTGTTTTTTCAGCACTAGATTGGGCCAAAATCTCCTTTCCTGAGTCCTCCTCCCTTTGTGTACTCAAAGGGATGTGGAATCCACTTGGGAACTGTCAGCACCCCTCCTCATGGACTGCTCCATGCAGATATTTTGTCTGAGAATGGGTTCCCACCTCAGGTTGAGGGCTGACTTCTATTCTTGAGAGTGGGTGTCAGTCTTTGCTCTGTTCTTCGCTTTCTGTGTGACCTGGGGGACTCGACCTATCCTTTCAGTTACCCAGAGAAGATGATGTTTTTCTCATTTTAAAAACAAAAACCAAACAATTTCCCAAGCCACTAATCTTCCAAAACAGACAAAATAATGTGCTTTTTGAAAAGAGGAAATTGCTTTTTATTAGGTGTAAAAACCAACAAAGAAAAGCTCCCAAGATCTCCCAAAGCCTGGGAGTTGCCATGAACCTCTGACCCCATTCTGTGAGGTTGGCCAGCAGCCTCCTGGGCTGGCCATCCAAGCAAAACGGTGAGCTTGACTTGTGCCACGGAACAGCCTCGCCTCACTTGAAAAACGTCTCCTGGTCCTTTGGAGGGTGCCAGAGTAGCCTCAGGCCGTGTCCTTTGTAAGGGCCAGCCATTTATAGATGCATAAAGGGTGCTGTAGGGAATCCCAGAGGTTAAGAATACAATCACATCTTTTAACAAGAGAGGAAACTTCAGCTTAGAAAAGGAGTCGTTGTTCAGGTCACGCAGGGCCAGTAACAGGTCTAGGACCAGAGCCTCAGCCTCTGGAACAGTATGCTTTCCAAGGCCCTGGAGACCAAGACAGATGTTCCGAGCGCCTTCATCACAGTGTCTGCTTAACAAATATTCCAGGTGCTCCTCTGTAGCTCCTTTGGTCACATGACTCGATCTGCCCATTGTACTCCCAGGAGAAATGAAAGACGAAGGAAAAAGTGAACCTCTGCTGTGTTAAGACACTGATATGGATTGGAGGACTTTTTGTTACTGCAGCAGCACCTAACTTACCCTTGCTTAGGCATAAGCTGACTCTTCAAAAGCTTTCCCAGAAACGCCAACTCTTCAAAACGTAGGAAAATATTTCAGCCAAGGAGCAATGTGTTTATCTGACTAGGGGCAGACCTGTTAGATTGGCGATGACTTTTGCTTTCTGAAGATGTGGTTGGTCTGGCTACCCGGGTACAATCTCACATCCACTGTGGGAGAGAGCTGTATGACCCTGAGCAATCCACTGTACCTCTTGTGCCTCAGCTCATCATCTACAGTGTGGGAGGAACAGTAAGACCCTGTCATTGGCTTGCTGGGAGATGACACGGGGGAGGCCCCCATCCTAGAGCCCAGTCCAGAGTCAACTTTTGAAGACTTCTTTTTTTTTTTTTGGTGGGACTGGGGTTCAAACTCACAACCTTGCGCTTGCCAGGCAGACACTTGTGCCACAGAGCTATCTCCCCAGCCCCTCAGAGTCAACTTTTAACATGTGATAACTCCTGTTATTTACTGAATGTGTACACTCTGAAAAGGCACTGTAATTGGCTTTTTAGATGTTGTAGAAATAAGCTGACCTGAATCTCTTCAAGGTGTTTGTCACATATCATAAGATAAGGACCCAACACCTAGTTGCATGCCCATAAAATCTCAATTTGCAGGCATGGAAAATGTAGATCCTCAGGGCACCAGAGTTGGAGGGGGAGCACCAGGGAGCCCAAGTTCCAATGTCTTCCTGTGCCAGCTTCCAGCAAGCTCCTGGACTCTCTAGGTTGGATTTGGAGCATGCCTTACAGAGGACTCAGTTCCATTTTAGTACTTACAAATATTTGCTCTTGGAGAAAGATTGGTATTTTAACCTAGGTTATGTGACAGCCAGTATGAGTAGAGGATTTCGACATACCTAAGGGCTACAGTTGAAATTAATGAGTGCTCTTCCTTGCAGAGAAAAAAAATCTTACAAGGGAAAAATAATAAAACACTACATAAAACTCTGGTTCCAAATAAATGGATCACATACCCAGGCTCTGCTAAATGCCTAGAGAAATATTTATTTATTAAAAAACATGAAGTACTCTCCTACTGTGAGGCTGGGGTTGATTGGGAGGGCGGAGCAGGAAGGCAGGGCCAAGGACTGCCAGTTCAGTGCACCTTGGGCGGCTTTGGAGCAGCGCCTGCCCTCTCCTCCAGTTCTGCCCCTGGCCTCACATGCCCACCAGATTGCCTGCTAGTGATCCTTACTTTTGACTTGAGTCCACACTGCAAAGGCAGGAAAAAATAAACCATCATGAGCAACATCCAGGATTTTAATTCCTGCAGTGGAGCTTATGACTGGTGTAATCTTTCCCTTGTTTCTCTTAAATTCAATCACAACCTAAAAAGCAGTTCAAAAATCAGGAATGAGTTTTCCACTCCTCTTGAGTGGGGGCTGGTTATTTTTTTCTATAGGAAAAGGCCAGTGGTCACTAGCAAGCCACATGGGACAATTCCTCCCGGCATTCCCCAGCAATATCCTCTATTGTGTGAGCTAATGATCAGGCGCATTCACAACCTGGTCATTTCCATCGGATAAACACAGCCCACCTACAAGATGAGCATGCACGCATCTTCCTGCTTCAATTTCCTCCTTGGGGCTTTGTTGTTGTTGTTGTTTAACTAGATAAAAATCCCCCTCCATTTATTAAAGGTTGTCAGAGGGTAAGTCTGAAATGGGAAAAGTGCTATGACAATGAAAAAAATAATACTTTCCATTTGTCGCAGGGACTTCATTTCCATGGTATCATTTGGTTTTTCTCTGTGAGCTGTGTTGCATAAACAGTTTCAGCTTGATTTTCCAGACAAAGGAAGTAAAACGTGCAGAGCCTCAAGAACATAGGAAATCAATGGGCCAATCCAGACCAAAACCTAGTGCAATGTTCCCAAGTGATGACAAGGAACAAACAGCTTTTTGAAGAGCCTCAAGAGATTTGTGGCTGGTTTCTTATCTGTCTGTAAAGGATGAGATGGGTGATAGGTGAATTCCAATTGTCACGTATAGAATGGCACCGCCAGGCGATTGCCCTTGATAATCCAACCCCTGTGGCTACAGTAGGGATGCAGGTAGGGACTGGAGGTGGGGCCACGAGAACAGCACTCAGCACTTCCTAGGGGCATAGGAAGGGCCCATAACATGCGTGCTGCCCTCTAGGCTCTCCCTGTCAGTCCTTCCCAGGTGCCTGGCCTTAAGTGGGTCCAGCATGCAGGATGTGTGCAGGGACCCTTCCTCTCACCTCATCACACTATGAATCGTCCACATGGGAGCTACCAAGCAGGGTGGGTGAAAAGTGTCCTCAGGAATAGGGATTGTTTAAAAGTCGAGAAGGGGAAGTGTGTTGATTTGCCCAGGAGACCAAAAGACAAGGACCTACATTCACTGGGAACAAAATCAGAGATTCAGTACCGCTTTCTTATGATAGGGGTCACAGACAAGGAGGGATTTGATTTTTTCCCCTTAAAAATGCTGACATTTATCTCTCCAGCAGAGACTGTCCCTGGATCTCTTTGAGCTTTTGGAAAATATTGAGATAGTACGGCAGAAAAATCCCTCCCAAGGCAAGTACCTGCTTTTTAATAAGGAATGGCTATCAACTGAAATGGCTTAATGAAAGCAGCTCCAGAGTCCATAAGAAGGGCTCTGCCTTTTGTTGTAACGCTCTGGAGTCCTTGTGGGAGGCAAGAGCTGCTCTGGCCTGGATGGGGCTGGTGAGAAGCAGGAGGGCAGGTGAATTAGTCAGCTTCCTGTGACTACAACAGAATTCTGGAGGTGGCTAATTATAAAGTGAGAAGATTTGCTTAGCTCACAAGTTTGGAGGTTCAAAGGCAGGAAGCCTGCATTAGCTCAGTTCTGGTGAGGGTGGCATATGGCGGCAAATCAAGGTGGGAGTTCCTGTAGGAACAAATGGACACATCTGAAACCAGGAAGGGCGGTGCAGAGGATGGAATAACAGTGAGGGCCATAATCCCCTCTGAGGGTAATCTAAGCAGCTCCCACAAGGCCCTGCTTATAGCACTTCCCCATAGCGCCACGCTGTGGACCAAGCCTTCACTACATAGCCTTTTGGGAAACACACTCATTCAAACCATAGCCTCAGAGTCAAAGCGTCCTTGGGCATGAATCTCGGCACCTGGTTGCCTCTTCATGGTTGTATTGCCATGTGAACTTGCTGTAACATCTCCTCCCAAGCCTTGGCTCACTCAACTGTAAAATAAAGGAGCTGCAGAACCTATCTTGAGTTTCCTACAAAGGAATCTTTAATTCCCTTGTGGCCACTTGAAGTTGCTCTGGTTTTGGACAGATACTCCTGCCTGCAGGCTCCTAAGGATTCACCTCTTAAGCTAAGCTCTTCACTTCTCAGAAAAGCTTCCCCAGGCAGTCTGGGCACTCTTTCTGGTCAGCTTTGAAATATGACCTTTTGCACCTATTGACAGCTGAGTAAGTCCCTGGTTGGCACAACGAGTGGCTGAAATCTGTAGTTCTTCAGTCCCCCTGAGATATTTGGAAGCATCAAATTCCCTCCGTCTGCTGGTTAGCAGAACTGACTTCTCAATCTATAGCATAGTTCGATGGGGTGGTCTCTGAAATTCCTATATTGGTGTCAGTTCCTTAGGTTTGGGACCAAGTGCTGGCTAAATAATCTCCCAGGTTCTCCTCTGATGCTGACATCAGCGGAGCTCACAAGATGGAAGTGGTTGGGCTTGGCCCATCTCGCCAGTGTCGCCACACAGTCCTCCAGGCCAAATTCTCCTGGCTCCATTCACACCTGTGTTTGACTACTTTGCCTCTTTGCTCACCTTGGCCTCCTCACCTGAAGATCTTTTCCTTTATCTTGGGCCTTCTAACTCCTCCCATTTTTCAGTCCCTCTGTGTCTGTGTCACCCTAACCGTGTATCTAAGCCTCATTTGTTGTCCTCTTCCTCCTTGAAATCTGTCTTTTCCTGTCTTGGTGTGAACAAGGTTGTGCCTATTCCTGTCTGAGAGTGAAACCCTGCAGATCAGGCTGCCTGCGTGCTCCTCAGTGCAGGTCAGAGAAAGGCGCCTCCTAGAAGCCAGGGCCTCAGGGCCTACTGACCTAGTGCCGGACCAGGGTCAGGTTGTGCAGAGGCTGCTGGCAGCTGGATGCAGGCAGCGGTGGCAGGCAGAGCCGACACACGGCCCCTAGCACCTGGAGGGGAGCCCTGGGTGGTTGTGCTTTCTGCCTGCAGCTTCAGCTGGGACTGTCCCTCACACCCTCCTGCAGACTCTTCACCACACTCTCCCACTTCAATGATGACACAGCTGCTTCCTGTCACTCGGTTTCTCATCAGTTGACAAAAGGTGAGGATACCATGTACCTACACCGTTTACCATTTAGCACACACTTAGGCATATTGGTGCTGGATCCGTGCTGCCACAGGTGGCATTTGAAATAAGTCAATTGAGATGAGATACAACTTTAAAACTTATTTTTCCCAGCACACCAATCACATCTCAAGTGCGCAGTAGCCACATAGGGCTGGGGCAGGTACACCATGTTACTGGCAGCCCCAAGAGCACTGTTGGCATCACGGACCTAGACTATGTGAGCTCAAATCCCAGCCGGGGTTTAATGACTTAGCATTTTGTTGTCTCAGTTTCATCATTTATAAAATAGAGTCTCATAATAACCCCCTGGAAACATGGTTGGCATTGAGGGAAGATAATGCAAGCCAAGTGAGTGTCCACTACAGAGGAACCTGGTTGTTAATTCTAAAAACAGCAGCCGGTGCCTCAGTGACCTATGTCCTGGGCCCTATTGAATCCCACTGTTCTCTCTTATTACAAAGGATGGCGCTGGAAGCAAACACCAGTCGGCCTGTCACTAGGCACTTTGTGAATGTCCAAGCTGAGTTGAAAGGCAGTGAGAAGGTCACTTTGCCTGGTAGGTGTTACTGAGTCAGGACTGAGTCTCTCTGTGTACGTGAGGTGACTCGAATCTGCTGTTGAACCCAGGGACATTGTGATACCTTCACCTTTTCTGAAAGAACACACATTTCCCCGAGTGTGGGCTTTCGGCCAAGGGTGCGCACACAGTGACCTTCTCCGGTTCTCCCTCTCTCTCTTTTCCCACACTGAAAGCCTATCCCCTCTTAAGAGGAAGTTTGTTTTCCGTGTCCTGGAAATGTCAGGCTCCCCTGAGGGCTGGAGGGTGGATCTGTCACAGTCAAATGTCTTTTCCTCTGATGCAGTGGGTGACCCCCCCTACTTTCTTGAATGACATCAGCTGAGCTGTAATCAAAGTACTCATGCCTGACTCACAGAGGACTGTGGAGAATTGACTTCCAGGGGCGCGGTGGGGGTCAGGTGGAGGAAGTGGCCCTTAGCATGTGAATGACTTCTTGACTTTTGCCTCAGACTGTTTCAATTGTTGTCAGGCACTCAGCATCTGTTCATTGCCTCCAAGCTTCTTGAATTAATTCTTGGCTAGTTTACCTTGAACAGGAATGTTGTCAGCCACCCTGGGCTTCAAAGATCTCTGCAAAAAGGACCCAGGAGGAATCAGGTGGGATTAATTGTGAGCTGGAAGGAGCACTGAAGATGCTGCCTAATGTGCCCAGGTGCCGTTCTGCAGATTGTAAATTTTCTTCAGTATAAGGGGAGCTGATATGTCTGGTATTTAACTTACGGGATAGGGGAATGACAGGGCTTGGGGTGCTAGGTGTTCACGGTGCCCGAGCAGCTACCCTTGAATTGCCTTCAGAAGTAGGGAGATGTCAGCAGTTTCCCAGCCTCACAGCCATCTAGTCTCCCTTGTAATTGTAACTTATTGTTTCCCTGACTTCCTTTTCCATTGGACAGTGTCTCAAGGGTGGACCCGACTCAGGGCAGGGCTTCCAGAAGCTGTCCTGGACAGTGCTCAAACACGTGCACTGGGATTTTTCCCAGAGCTCCTTAATGGCTGACAGATGAGTCCTCCAAGAGCCAAATGCAACCTAGCAAATGTGCAAATTCAGTTACCATCAGACCTCGTTCTCTGCTGAAACACGGAGCTTGTCACTCCATCCATCATCTGGAACTCAGCACTCCAGAAGGATTTCTCTCCTCATTCCTAGTGACAGCAGGATAGACCTCTGCGCCCTGTCATACTTTCTACATATTGATGTGTGTGTGTGTGTGTGTGTGTGTGTGTGTGTGTGTATGTGTGTGTGTTTGTGCGTGTGTATATGTGTTTTAAATTTTTTATTGTTATTATGGCTGGCTCAGCCTGCCCTGGGTGTGGGGCTGGCGTAGCATGTGGTGCAGGGTATTGAACTGTGGTTCCTACAGTTGCCTAAGCTTTCTTAAGCAGGCGCTTTAGACCACTGAACCATCTCACTGACCTAACATTGAAGTTTTGGAGTAACTTTTATTTTCATAAAATTTCTGGTTCCCAGCAAATTTGGAAAAATAGTGGTAGGAAATTTTATATACCTATCTACTAGATGCATCAACTGTTGATAACTTCTGCCATTTGCCTTTTTATTGCCCAATTTAAAAAACTGTAGTAAAGGCAAACATGAAATTAACTATCTTGACTGTGTTTAAGTGTACTATTTGGGGTGTTTAATGCCTTTTTTTTCTTTTAAACCAGGGATTAAATCCAGGACCTTGAGCTTGCCAGGCAGGCGCTGATGCTGCTGAGCTATATCCCTGGTCCTAAATGCATTCTTACTGTTTCACAACCAAAACCTCCATCCATTGCCATAAATCTTAATTTTGTAAAACTGAAACTCTCTATCCATTAAATAATACCTCTCATCTCCAGATCATCTCAGGCCCTGGGAACTACAACTTTACTATCTGTCTCTAGGATTTTGACTCCAATACTCACTTGTGTTTTTGTCTTATTCTCTATCTCTCTGTCTTTCTCTCCGTATATACATATGTATTTCAAAAATTCAAACATATATATGTATATACGTTTATAAAAATCTGAGACATTGTGTCCTTTTACTCCTAAATACTTCAGTGTATATTTTCTAAGAACAAGAACATTCCTTACATAACTCTTACGTAGTTACTAGAGACTGAGTTTTGAATGGAGACAGTAACATTCAGACTAGATGAAGTTTCATT
>PVKN010036429.1:0-11433 GCA_004027915.1 Capromys pilorides | reverse complement strand
GGTTTTGGCCTTTTAGTCTGACTGCTAATCAGTATGTATAATCGATTTTATAAAGACTTATACAAAATGAATTGATGCAGAAAAAATTAAAGGGAAGTGGAGGGGAAGAGGGAAAAAAAGAATTGAGATGTATCATACACATGTACCAATTCTCCATAATGAATATAATTATTATGTGCTGCAAACATGCTTAATAAAAAATTTAAATTATTAAAGTAAAACAAAAAAGAATAAGAGCAGATTTTCCAATACATACCTTAAAGTCTTAGACAATTTCGAGGAAAGTTTTTAGAGCTCTGAAAGAAAACAGTTGCTAACATGGCAGGAAATACCCAAACAAATCTTAAATAGAAACAATAAGGCCAACATCACTAAGGAGCCCAAAGGGAAAAAGGACAAATACATCTCACTGGGAGAGCAGTTAAGGAAAACAATAAATAAATAAAGGAGCCAACCCTGGAAGAAAGCTACAGTGACAGAAATTAGTAAGTACCTTTCAATGACAACTCCTGGTGTAAATGAACTTAACTTCCCAAACAAAAGACATAGACTGCCAGGCCTGGTGGCAAAGGCCTATAATCCTAGCACTAGGGAGGCAAAGAGAGGAGGATCTCTGTGAGTTCAAGACCAGCCTGTGCTACCACATGAGCAGCCTGAACTCTCCGAACTGCATAGTGAGGCCCTGTGTCAAAACATCATACACACAAAACAAAGACATAGACAGCAGTTTGGATCCAAACAAACAAAACTCAGCTACATGTTGATTGCAAGAGACACATGACATTAACACATACACACACACACACACACATGCACACACACACACACACACACATACATCAAAAGTAAAATGATAAACAATATTCCATATAGCCAGGACCCAACATATAGCAAGGAGTAACTGCTGTTCTAACATCTAACAAAGCTAACTTCAAGAGCTGGCCAGATAGTTCAGTGGATTAAAGCACCTGTTTGGGCAGCAACAGGGACCAGTTTTGATCCCCAGTGTGCCATGCCGGCCTCATCTCTGGGGCATGCTGGGTGTGATGGTGCGCTCCTCTTATCCCAGCACTTGGGAGGTTGAACACAGGAGAATCACTACAAATCCCATCCCATCACTACAAAGCCTAGTCTGGTCCACCAGATCCCTGGACCCCACACGTCCTCACAACCAGTCCAGGGAACAACTCTGGTCTGCTAGAGCCTGGCAGAGACCAGAGCTTCTGGATGGCAGGATCTGTGGGTCTCAGTGCAGCAGGAGTGCCAGGGGCCAGGCATCAGGCTGGAGGTCAGTGTGGGACCCTAGTGGTCCCGACCAACCCATCCCATGCATTGATGGCTCCCCACAGAACAAGCCATGGAGCCCTCAGATCCCTGCAGCTTCCCGTGGCCTGGTCCCCAGTCCTGGTAGAGTCACAGCAGCTACAGTACCTACCTGTCTGGGGTGAGATACAGTTTGACCGTGGCTGTTCTGGAGAAGACAATGAAGGACATGCGCGCTTTGGGGCTGTGAGGAAGCAAAGCCATGAGAAACAATACATTCAACCCAGGATGCAAGGTCACTGTGTCCACCATTCTGCACCCACAACCAGTTCAGAAGTGGACTCAGACCTCAGTGAGACTGCAGCCTATGAAGATGCAGGGAAAGTCTGGACAGCCTCTGAGAGTTGGGGCACCTTTTCTCCAGCACTCCGATATATTCTCATAACACGCACACATTCACACACATACGCATGCACGCACATACTGACCACAGGAAACAGACCCTCTGGGCTCCTCCATAAGCACTTCCCTCCTGCAGGCCTGCCTTCTGCAGTCGCTTTCTTGCTGTCCACACCTATTTTCTTTTTCCACCCTTTTTCTCCTCCCTTCTTCCAGCTCACGGAAACCCCTCTCCCTCTGGGCACCATTCACAACACCTCCTCTTCCTGTGCCTGACCACTGCTCTTAGCCCATGATCTCTCACCCCCAGCAAGGTGGCTGCAGCTTCCCTGGCTGAGCTGCTGCTGCCCCTGCCCTGGTTTCCAGCTCTGTTCACTCACAGTTCTCAGGTTTGTTTTTGCTGGAGCGCAAGGTGGGCCAAGTCATTTCCCTACCCATGAACTTCCGTGGCTGCCCGTGGCTCACAGGAGGAGGCAATCCCCTCCTCAGCCTGGCACAGTAAACTCCGGGGCTCTAGCCCCAAGCAACTTGGAGGGTTTCTCTCTAGCTCTCCGAAGTCATCCTCACTCCTCAGCCTACACAGATCATCCACTAGAGGTCTCCCTGAGGATTGCTGGGACCCTTGCTCTTCTCCATCATCAAGGTCAACTTAACTTGCCCCACCCTCTGGGAAGCTTTCCGGGACATTTTCCCTCTAGGAATGCTCGCTGTCCCCTCTCACCTTCGTGGTACCTTTTCTGTCCCTTCCCTGGGACCCACGTCCAGGTGTACTAAGTCCCTCATCAGCCTGTCCTGACTTTCTTCTCCACCTGGGGTCCCAGCCTGGGGGTCCTTGGAGGTCAGGCGATATCCCTGCAAGTACCAAGGCTCCCAGGCAGGGCAGCCACACTGCTGAGATCCAGGGGCCAGTGCACTCTGTCCTCTTTCTTTCCCAGTCAGCTGGGCTCTGTGCCCCACCCAAGGGGTCCCACCACGTCGAATGGAGTGCTGGAATTCTGCAGGGTGGGGAAGCGTACTTTACATATTTCTCCACCATATCTTCCCAACAGTTGCACAGCATATCCCAATCCTTCGTTGTTCTTGACCTGCAAAGAAGAGTGGTAGGACTCAGAGCGTAAGGCACTTCCGTTAGATGTGCACTGCCTCTGCCTTGCCCACCTCCCTAAAGCAACTTAGCAAGCTGCTCCCAACCCAATACCGTGGGTCCCCACAGAGATGACTGTCACTGGGGCCCAGGGAGCAGAAGATAACCAACCAGATCATCTGCTGGGATTGAAGAGCCTCCCTGCGCAAGGCACATGTGGTGGCTGATTGGTGGGGCTGGTCATTGGTCACCTTAGATGGGGACTGGGAGGACAAGACATGGAGGAAGAGAATGTGGCTGCAAAGGCCCTGTGACTTCTGGTACTTTCTTGAGCCTGACTTGCCTTTTATCTTTCCTAGCTCCCACAAGTTCCCTATGGTGAATGTTATCATAATACGTGCCTAAAGTGTGCCATAAGTGCCGACCTGGCAAGCACAAGGTCCTGAGTTCAATCACCAGTATCAAAATTAAATTAAATTAAAGAATACAATGTGTCTATAAACTTAAGGCCTCTGAAAACATCCAAGGCCCAACTACAGGGCATCTGTGGATCAGAATCCAAGTCTCCCGGTTCCTCGGGTTCAGGGGCAGGGCTGAGGGCGTGTGAAGAAATCATCAGGCACTCTGCCCTTCCACAGAGGACTGACCAACAGCTCCTGGCTACACCTACGGTGCTCAGAGGTGGCCCTTGCTGGCCCTTCCCCCTTCAGGGGACTCAGAGGCTGAATTTTCACAGCTCACAGCACAATGGGCTGTTTTCCTTCTGCAGAGGCTCCTGTCCTGGGCCACATGCATGGCCAAGGCAAGAGGGCTACTCACGCGTCAAAGACGAAGTAGATGTCGAAGACTCCATCACAGTACTGCAGCACATCTTCATCCTCTGGGGTCCAGATATTCCTGCGCTCACGGTAGTGGGAGGACTGGGAATTACTGGAAGAATTCAAGTAAGAGGGGTGAAAGCGCCCCCAGCTTGAACTGGGGGAGATGAAGCTCCAAGCTCTAAAGGGTGGCGCAAGCAGCAGCAGGAGCAGCAGGAAGAGTGGCACGCGGGGACAGCACTCCTCCATTCTCCCAGCTGTCCCGTGCACCCTCTTGCACTACTGACCCTGTCCCAGAACCCAGAGGCCTGCTTTGTGGCCACCTTCTGAACCTTCTCACCAGTGTCCACTGCAGTCCCCCAACAGGGACCTGCACATAGCACAGGATCTGGGGACAGCTGCTCTGGGTGCTCAGCCCTTCCCCCACCTCTAGGTAGAATACTCTGGGGTTATGATGGACGGGAAGGTTGACATGGTGACTTTGTGACCTGAAGCTCTGCCCAGGGACCTGCATGTGGACAGCATCATGTGGAAGGGGGCTCATAGGGTCTCTGGGGGAGGTGGGGTGAGGTCATTTTCTCCCTCTTCCCAGCCCCCATGAGTGTTTGTCAAGGAACCACCTAAGGAACGAGTGGTGCTGTAACCCAGAGAGAGCAGCAGCGCTGTCTGAAATCAAGATGTCACTGTGGGTGGGGGGCTTCAGGGATTTGGAGGCAGAGTTGGACATGGAAGGCATTATGTTCATTCTGATACTCCGGGCGATTGCTGAACTGAGCAAGGTAGAAATTGTGCTCTGTGACAAGGTTCCATGTGACACCGTTATCCCTGCCCCATTATAGGCCACCCAGTCTCACTGATCTGAAGCAAAGACTTTTTTTTTTTTTTTTTTTTTTTGTGCTCCAGGCTCCATGACCAGACGCTTAGGAGAGCTGAGTACAGAGACCCCTTGATACCCTGGGAACGCTGGGGAGCAGGATGTGACTTGGGTGTATGGGGTTCATACAGTTCTCTGGAAGTTTCCTCACCCTGGTGTGTGGCACCCAGGCTGGGGACCCCAAAGCTGGGCTCCACAAGGACTATTCATGCAGACGCTGTATCTACCTCTCCAGGTGACTCGGGATTCCTGTTTGGTAATGTCACGGGTGGTGGCCATTTATTATGGTGACTCAGAGTCCAAAGAGAAGACATTTGCAAAGACAAAGTAGAAACTAAACAGCTCTTTCATTTTTATTTTGTGTATTTGGTGCAGGGTCTACAGGGTCTCACTACATAGATCAGACTCATAGTGATTCTCCTGTTTTCAGCCTCCCAAATACTGGGATTACAGGCATGCATCACCATGCCCAGTCTCAATCACTGTCTCAGCGTGCCCCAGGGTCAGGCCAGCATGTTGGCTGCTGAAAACTGTCTAAGCAGGCACTTAGTCTGTTGAGCTATCTGGCCGGCCCTGAACAGCTCTTTATGACATCAGCTCAGAAGTCACACCGTGTCACTTCCACTGTGCTGGGTCACAGCACTCGGCCCTGCCCATGTTTGGAGGGAGGATGAAGACCTGGCTCTTGAGTGAGTGGACTCCACTCAGCCTTCTGTGACCTGCTGTAGGCCAACGTTCAGGATGCACCCAGGAAGTGGAGCTGGGCCTCAGCACAGACAATGCCTTCGAAAGGATGAAGACACCTTCACAGAAGTATCAGTTTTACTTTCCTGTTTTGTACAGATAGAAGTGCTTTGTGATGAACAACCTTTCCCTAGGAATTCAAAAAGAATCTCAATATATGTTTAGCAAATTTGCAGGTGATACTCATCTTGAGTTCGTAGAATTTTTTCTCTTCTTTGCAATTGTCTTTAACATAATAAAGCCTCTTGAATAGTGGTCCTTGAGGGTAGATACAACCCAACATGCCCCACTACAACACATTAGGATCTCGCACTGCACATGCTGCATGAGTTTTATTTTTGTAGCTTTGTCCCCCAACCCCAGGGACTAGATGTTGGGCTATGGCCTTAATTTACCTCTTCCTAGTTCCTGATGGGGCTACTCATGACTCTGATTGTCCTCTTCCCTCCTCTTGTAAAGAGCTCTTTGTGCTGTGAGGTCCTTCTCTGATTGAAATGCTTATTGTAATGGTTTGGGATCAAGGATGTCCCCAAGGGCCTGATACTCCCATAGATAAAGTTTGGGAAGATGACTGGTGACAAGAGTGATAAATTGCTACCAGGAAGTGGGTCTGGCCAGAAGAGGCAGGTCACTGAAGGTGGGATGTGGCAGGATGTATATTCCCAGATTCTTGCTTCTCTCCTCTCCCTGGCCACCATGACATGAGCAACTTCCTTCTGTGCCAGACCTTACCCCTCGGGTCACCTCTGCCTTGAAGCCAGCCCCCCATGAGTGACACATGTGAGCCAGATAAACTCCTTCTAGTTAGCCTAATGAAAGAAAGTGAATAAGACATTCAACTTGTTTTATATTTGCTCATTATTAATCTTATGTATTTTGGATACCAACCATTTCTCACTTGCTGCAAACACCTTCTTCCAAGGCTGATCTTTGTTTCTTCATTGTGTTGGCTTCTCAGAAAACATGTCTTACTTTTAGTGCAGAATGCTCATTGGAATAAGTATCCCCAAAGGCCTGTGACTTGGGGGCTTGGGCTCAGGTCTCCAGAATGGTACTGATGAGAAATAGACTGTCTAGGACAGTGGTGGCAAATCTAGGGCACACTGAAAGCTCTAAAAGATTTGTCATCACTGGTCTAGGAGGTAAGGCTTGGTGGGGAGTCTTCAGGCCCTTGGAGAGGATTGTGGGACACCTGCACTCATCTCTTCCACTGCTCCTCCTGGCTGCTAGTGTCAGCCACACCATCCTACATTGGTGTGGTGACTCACCCTTTCTAGAGGGCCAAAGAGATGGGGTTACCTGATCCTAACTTTCAAAACCTAGATGAAACATTAGTCTTTCTAAGTTAATTGCTTCAGATATTTCATTACAATAACAAGAGTGATTTACACACAATTGAATTGTCCCTTTTCACCAGAATCCCATCCCAGTTCTACTGCTCAGTTCTCAATGGTCCCAGAACTTGCCCTGTCTGACACAGAGCTGGCATCCATAGCCAAGGAGGCCTGGACAAAGATGGAGGGAAGCAGGAGCAGATCTGGCCAAGGCCTGAGAGCCTTTCTGTGCTCAGGGAATTCACAGTTCCACCAGTGCTGAGCTGTGTTCCTATTGGAGGATCTGAAGTAGCTGAGGCCTTGAGCCATCCCCCTGGTGGTGCAGGCAAGAGGCTCAGGTGAGGACACAGAAGTTGGCCAGTGGTGCTCCTGTCATTAGGGCCCAGGAGAGAAAGAGTGAGAGTGCTTTGGATAAGAGAGCAGTGCTGAATGCACCCATGGCCTCCAATAGCTGTGGTTTGAACCGGAATGACCCCAGGGGCCCTGCAGGAACCAGGGCATGCCATCAGCAGGGCCAGGTGGAGGCAGAGACCTGTGGTCCCTGCATTTAGTACATGGGGCCCCACAGCTGCTGCCCAGTGAGCAAGATGTGTAGAGTTGACACTGAACATAGGGTTTCCTGGCTTCAGGCTGCTCTGTGCCTGCTCAGCCCAGCTGCCAATCTGCTGCAAAAGATGCCTGCCCTGTGCGCTGCACTCTCAGATTTTCTAGAGTTGGGAGAGCCCCAGAACTCATGATCTGGCCACCCCACATGCTCTTGGGCCAAGGTAAGAGTTGGGCACCCTGCACTGTCTCCTCACTGAGACTGATGGAGAGCCCCGGAGAGGTGCACCTTCCTGTCCTGCCAGGCAGCTTTGAGGAAGGGTGAGGATGGCAGGAGCCACACTGCCTGTCTCCCAGCTGTCATTCTCTTCCTATTCTACCTTCTCTCACTTCTTTTCTGTGTACAAACATAAGGTCTTCGATTTTTTTTCACATGAAGTTGATCTTCCAGGCAGCATTTTTTTTTTTTTGCCTTCATATCTCCCTCTCTCCCTCCCTCCCTTTCTTCCTTGCTTCCTTGCTTCCCTGCTTGCTTCCTTCTTTTCTTCACTCCTTCCTTCCTTCCTCCCTCCCATTGAATCCTCCATTCCCCCTGCACGCTGCCTTAATCTTAGCCAGGGTTTAGGTGGGGCACTGGAGTAAAATAACATGCCTTGGCCTCAGACCCTTTCTCCAGCAGATTATTTTCAGATCTATACATGTGACCTGTTCAGGGCCCATCATGGGAAAAACTGCACAAATGATCAAATTATAAATGTCTGAGTTCTCAGGATGAAGAGAAAGAAAATACCTGGCTTTGAAGATGAAGCAGTGGCTAAATCAGTTTTTAAAGTATCTTTGCTCTACCACGCATAGACAGCATAGCAGAAAGCTATAGAGTGCTGGCAGGACCATCCAGCGGTCAGTGCTGCCAGTGTCCACCTTCTAGACAGCCTGTGTGGTGCCAGGTTGGTCAGAGAAGGGATTGGGAAGAAAATGAAGGGCCAGAGCTGGGCACTCAATGTCAGGGGGTGTGAGTGGGCATAACAGGAAATTTGTAAATTCTTGTCAATGTGATTGATGTGCAAACATGAAATCAGATCATTACTTTTGGGGAGAGACACTTTGGAGCAATAATTGTGGACACAGAAATAAACATTTTGCGTAGGGTATGTAGGAGAACCAGTGTGCAAATATTTGTGTTAAATACCGAAGCTCACTAATCCAGCTCAAGATCACACAGAGGAGTCAGCTCTCACAGACAACTCCCAGAGACATCCCAAGGTCAGTCTCCGTAGGCCACTGACCACTGGAAAACAACCAGAATGTGACGGTGAACTGGTAAAATACAGAAGAGGGAAAGCCAGCTGCTCCCACACTCCCACCCCAGGCACTGCTCTGTTCTATGAAACGCATAAAACTTTTGGGAGAAGCAGACAGGGAATAGCTGCAGCCAGGTACTCGGCCCAGATGCCAACACTCACAGAGCTGGCCAAACCACTCGGTGAGCAGAACAGGGACTGGAGTCTGTGATAGAAACAAGAAAGTACTTCACCATTCACGGGCTTTGTTCTGAGTCAGGTGCAGAGACCAAGACATTCTGGGAAATGCACAGAAATCTGAAGGGAAAGGTGAGGGGGTGGGGTGGCTGTATGGTGCTCAGCAAGACACTGCTGCCCACACTGATAGCTCAGCCCAGAGCAAGCTGAGTTATTTTCCATCTTAACCGTAGGATTAAACCCAGCACGAGGGAAGAGAGGCTACCTGCCCAGTTCCTGAGGAAGAGCTGGTCCCCATGCCCCAGTGAATCAGAAACAAGGTCAATCCTGTTTCTGCAAGTGACACCAGCATATTCTCATACTCTTGCATCGTCTTCCAGACTTGGCTTAAATTAATTATATGCTTTCATGTCTGGTTGAATTCCCTGCCTCATAAGTGATCATAAAGAAGAAGCAGCCTGGCGCATGTCACTTCAAAGGGAATCAACTTCAGTCCTATATTAGGTACAAACACAGCCTAGAGAGGTAGGGAGCATCTTAACCCACGCTTCTTGGGTTTCTAGGCAATCTATCCAAGGTTCTTCAAGCTTCTAGTTCATTGACTCAACTTGCTGTGAAGACTGTGGGAGCTGCAAGGTACGTAATGAGTACTCAAGGCCGAAGCCAGCTGTCAATCCTTGAGGGACCTTTGCTGCAATGGCGTTCCTTGGGGAGTCCAAACCTCAGGGCCATCTCTTTTAATAGCCACTAGGACATACCAACTGCTTGTTCTCTAAAAGTAGAAAAAGCCTCAAGCCTCCCTTCAAAACTGTCAAGAAATACTAGGAAATATGAGCAACCTAGCTTTACATCCTCTAAGTAAAATCTGTCAGTCTTTCCCTGGGTATGTTCTTCAGTGTCGACATAAACTGGAGAAGGAGCAATGAGATGGGACTGAGGCTTATTCCTAAGGCAAAACTCACAAGACACAGTTGCTCATTTAATTGTCTTCCTAAACTCTTCCTGTATAAAGGAATTAAGGCATAGATGCCCTAGAGTCCTGCTCAGAGTGGGTTGCCAAGTGGTTCCCCTTTAACTACTTTCTATTGATTAGCTTCAGTGAGAACTTCACCTCCTATGCCTATCCACCACCCCTAGGGGATACTGAGCTACCCCTTAGTCTGAAACCCTCTTTTCTCCTGATTAGAGCAGGGGGATACTCTGTTCCAGAAGTCAGTCTATTACTGTGACCAACAGCTTTCTGGCTTCAGCATCTGAGCCACCCTTTAGGATGCCTTATCAGCTAAGTTGTTTCCCTTACCTCCTGAGAGGCAAGTCTGCTTGGGGTGCCACCAACTCCTTGTATTTCATAGGGAAGTTCTGTCCCATTAGTAGCCTTCTCTTCTCCTCAGTGGCTGCATAGGCCACTATAGTAACAAACCCATGTTTAGAAACTATAAACATCTCTTACGTTTTCCCAGTTGTAGGGTTCTGACTAGGGCAATGAACTCTGCAGTTTTAGATAGGGGTGTGTGCTGAGAGGGCCTTGAGCCCTGCATGCCCACCACACTCTCTGTAATAACCTGCCTTCCTCCATGAGCTGCTCCATCTGTAAGCCACTTGGCATCTGTATCAGGAAGGAGCTGTCTCTGAGCTCAGGCCTACTGGAGAAGATTTGGTCAGTTGTCTTGTTCAGGTGTACAATGATGTTATAATTTACTCTCTCACTCTCTCTCTCTCTCTCTCTCACACACACACACACACACACACACACACACACACCACCTTAGGTAGACAAGTGGCTGGATTCAGGTCTGTCTGACAGGTTTTTAGGGTAAGATCAAGAGTGTCAATAGTGACGCCTGATGCTGCATTCATCTCCCTCTTCTTAGCCAGTGAATGATACCTTTTACCTCTAGCCCAGCTTGTGCCTGATCAGGAGACTCAGCCCCCAAGGGAGAATTGTCAAGAGACAAAGGGGACAGCCCCACCTCCACCAGGTACAGCAGGACCCTCCCTACAAGGCACTGGGTATGGGAAGTGTGTGGTAATCTGCCAGTGAACTGTTAGTGAGAAGAAGGGTCTGCTGGGCTATGTGTTTGGATCTAAGGCCCTTCATTTAAATATCACAGTTACACAAATCCAGCAAGAGTTTCTGTGGCTATTAGCCCTGTTTTTTGTTTTTGTTTTTGTTTTTGTTTTTGTTTCTGTTTTTGTTTTTGTTTTACTCAGGTAGAGTACAAAAACCTAGCAGTTTAGTAAAGCAGGCTCCTGGGCATGTCTGTGTGGGTCATGGAGGTGCAACTTGATACTTAGAAGTTTCGGACCCCATTCCTCTGTCACACAGTTCAGTTGCTCTGCCTCCCAGCCGCCATGAACTAAGCAGTTTGTCTGCCATGCCCTTACACCATGACATCTCTACCTTGGAGCCTTGGGCTAAAACTGTGAACAAATTAGACTTTCCCTCTTTAAACTGTGGATGTTATGTATTAAAGCCAATCTGTGTACAAAAATCAGCATAGTTGATTTTGATCCATCCTCCTCAGATTGGCCCCAATTTAGTTAACAGGAATAGTAGCAGCCAGTCCTTTGAAATACTTTCTTTGGCACTCATAATGAAGTAAATTTTTTTACTGACGGAGAAATTGAGTGTCAAAAATATCTCAGCTTGCTAAGCATGCTATCTCTCCATGGCCTGGAATAAAAGCCACAGAAAATAAACACAAGAGGAAAAGTTCCTCCACACAACACCCTCAGGACCTCTAAGAAAAAGAGTAGCATCAGATAGAATCACAAGAAAGACAGCAACAGTAGCCTAGATTACAACTGTCTACACAGCAATAAAACTCAGGACCAATATTTTCCCAGATGAGTACACAACCCACAGTGACAGGGAAGGGAAGGGAAGGGAAGGGAA
>PVKN010036428.1:0-11425 GCA_004027915.1 Capromys pilorides | reverse complement strand
TGCTTACTTTTCCATTTCCTCTACTAGATTATAGCACCTGGAGGATGCACGCTCTGTCTTAATCCTGTTTGACTGTTCAAGGTCTAGCCCACTGTTTGCCATGTAGAAGGCATCGGTTCATCTTTTTGTATTAGAATTAGCAGTTTCTGTTCTGCTCAGGTACATATAAAAGCACAAAGACTCCTTTTTCAATATGACGCGTCAGGGGCTGGTTGGAGGCATCTATCGCTAGAATGCACTGAGTTTTTCATTAGAAATTGTGAAGGTGGAATGGCTCCCTCAAGATATCTATGCCTTAATGCCAGCACCTGTGAATGTGTTTATAATATGGCAAAAGGGACTTTGCAGATGTATTTAAGGCATAGACTTTAAGACAGGGAGAACATCCTGGATTATCGGAGTGGCTCCAGTTTAATTGCATGCACTCTTAAAAACACAGAGAGCATTCTCTGCCTACAGGTAGATCTGCAGCAGAAGGAGGACTCAGTAAGGTTGGAAGTGTGAGAGAGACTTGCTATGGCGTTAATGACCCTGGGATTTGGGGTTAAATGTGAAGAATGAAGGGGGAACTCCAGGGGCCCAGAAAGGCCACCAGCTGATCTGCAAGGTGGCAGAAACCTTAGTCCTGCCTGCAGGAACTCAGTTCCTCCAACAGGGTAAATTCCCATCTGATCACAGCTGGATTTCCTATGGCTTGTATCACTCTCAGAATAGTAGTGGTTCTGTTTGCTTTTGTTGTTTTGACTCTTTTGAGCAAGAGACCCGCAGTGCTGCAAATTATATGTTGTGTGCAAATTAGAGTAAACTGGAAAACAGAGGGGACTGTTGTTCTCGTCTGCACCACAGAGACCTTTTCAGTGCACCTGGCTGACTGGAAAGGGACGGCTAGGAGCAGATGTGGGCTGCTGGGAGGGTAACGTGGGTGTTCTAATACCCACCATGCTGTGGTATTTGGCAAAGCCGGTAGGAAGTCTTCCAACATTTTGCCCTTTCTCAAACAAAAATTTCAAAAAGGAAGATGATACTAAAACCTAACTTACAGTGAAGTTCTCTTTCTATGTAAAATCACAGAGAATGTCCTAAATTGACAGAAGTCCTGTGATTGTTTGGGTTAGAGATTTCTGTCTCTTGTGTCTGGGAGTCTTCGATTCCTTAAGGTGGTGGAAACGTGGAAGGGGCTGGGGGTGCTGTCTCCTCTCTGAACTCAGTGACGTGATCTGACCTTTGGTGTCTGCAGCCTCCGAGTCTGCCGGTCTGTGGTAGTCACGCTGTTAATGACCAGCTCTGTGTGTCCTCCTTTGGTGCCCAGAGGAGAAACTTCACAAAATAATGGCGATTTCTAAGACGGGAGGTTGTATAATATTCACAATAAAACAAAACAGCTTCGTAGAGCCTGATACAGTCCATTGCACGTACTGTTTATTTGTCTTAACACCATTTACCGGATATCAAAGTAAATTCCTCTGAAGAGTTTCCAGCTAAAGCAGAAATCTTAAATAGCCACAGCACAAGAGACAGGATAATTTTTGCTTTTAAAACTCTCAATTGCTTTAACTACAGCATAGTGTTAAAAGTGTGAAAAAAAAAAAGATCATTTGCATCAATGTCTGACAACTTTACGCTAACAATGGCCTACTTCTTGGTTTTGCTTTTGTTTTTGAGATATGTTTTGCCATGTCACCCAGGCTAGGTTAGAATGTTCAGTTCTCCTTCCTCATCCTCCCAAGAGCTGGTAGTGTAGGTGGGCATCACCACACTTGGCTGGCAAAAGCATCCTTTCATTCAGAATTAGTTATTCATTTGAAGTGATTCTTATCCTGTTTGAATGGCTTTTAAAAATGTGATTGTATTTATGACTTACACTGTTGATGAGGCACTGGGGTGCACCTAGCAGACTCCTCTTCCTCAGTCCTTGCAAACAGCCCCTTCAGTTTCATTGACGTCAAAACTCTGTGACTTGGGATTTTCAAGAACTTTGGGGTCTCCACTTCAAGAGTGGAACTTGTGTTATTCTGAGCAGCTGTGGTTCGTCCACATCCCTCACCACTGGTTTGCTAAGGGACTGACAGTTTAAGGTGATGTTGGCCACTTAAATATGAAGTAAATATGAGAGGTTGAACATGAAGTGAGGTCTGTGGAGTGGCTCCTGAGAAGCTTACTTTTGTTCCTGATGAAGCACACAGTAAAAGGCTTTGTTGTGTGTGGATATGATGTCTGGTGCAATGACAGCCACTTTACAGCCATGAGAAGATATTCTTGAGGACGTCACTAAGGATAGCAGAATAGAGGAAAAGAAAAAAAAGCAAAAGAGAAAGAAAAGAGGGAAAGAACATGGGTGTTGATAATGTATCAAGTTGCTGATTTGTTTAACTCTGGAACAACCTCATCTTTGGATTTTGTTTTGTGTGGAATAATAAACTGCATCATTGCATGAACCATGTTGAGTTATTCTTCAGTTACTCATAACTATTATACTTCTAGCTGATACAGTAATAAAACAGATTTGCTGTTTTTGTTTTCTTTCTTTTTAACATAAAAATGTAAAAATTGTAACTCTGTATGGGGTGCCACATAATATTTGGGTATGTGTATACATCACACATGTTTAAATCAAGTTAAATGCACCTGATTGTTACCTCAAAATTTATTAGTTTTTCATGGCAAAAGCATGCAAAGTCTTTTCTCCTGTCTCTTTGGAACACACAGTGTCTTCCTGACATCTGTAGTCATTTGGTTGTGCGATACGGCACATTAGAACTTCATGCTCCTGGTCGTGCCTCGTCACATGCTGACCAGTCACTCCTGTCCCCTCCTCCCCCAGACCTGATGACTGTTGTTCTTCTCTCAGCTTCAATAAGACGAACTGCTTTTGATGAGCAAAATCACTGGCGCTCATCTTTCTGTGCCGCGGTGCTTCAGTTTTGACTAGAAATTCCTCCTCATCCTTTTTCTTTAAACATGGGAAATAATACAAGGAATCAACGACTGGGATCTAATCTTCTTACAAAACCTTTGCACAGCTACAGAGATCACCAACAGAGTGCAAAGCCAACCCACAGAGCAGGAAACAATTTTAATCAATTGTCCCTCAGACAGAGGACTGATATCTAGAACATATACTGAAAAAATTCAGACCCTCCTCCAAAGGTCTGGTCCAAAAATGAGCATCTAAGATGACTATGTATTTCTCTGTAGAAGACATACAGCAAATAAATGCATGAAAAAATGTTCAACAATACTGGCCACTTGAGAAATGTAAGTTAAAAGAAAAATGAGATTTCATCTTACTCCAGGAAGAATAGGTATTATCAAGAAATAAACCGATAACAAATGCTGGAGGGGCTGTGGGGATAAAGGACGCCTTCTCCACTGTTAATGGGAGTGTAGGCTGGTGCAACCACTGTGAAAATCAGTGTAAAGAGTCCTCAAAATCTAGGACTAGAGTCCCATTCTGCCCAGCTATTCCACTTCGGGGTATTTTCCCAGAAGAATTAAAAACATTACATACCACAGTGATATATGTGAAGCAATATTTATAGTAGCATACTTTGTAATAGTTAAATCTTGGAAACAACCCCAATGCCCATCAACTGAGAAATGGATAAAAAAGATTAAAAAAAATATGATGGAGGGTATGAAGAAGGAAGGATAAACTGGAGACTTTTCTAGGTAAATGGATACACCTCGAGATCATCCTTTTCCATAAGATAATTGGACATGCATGTCCAAATATGACATCATCTCATGGGTGTGAGATACCGAAAGAGCAAATAGGACTTAGAATGTACAATATGCAGTGAGAGACAGGAAGACATTGTTCAAAGAGAAGGAGATACTAGGGTGGGTGAAAAGGGAAAGGAAGGTAAAAAAAAAAAAAAGATAAAAGTAGGGTGAAATGGAAGCAAAAGTTTGTAAATAAGGAGGGCAATGGAGTTGAAAAGAGGAGAGTGACT
The DNA here is from genome assembly GCA_004027915.1 of Capromys pilorides. Classification (NCBI taxonomy): domain Eukaryota; kingdom Metazoa; phylum Chordata; class Mammalia; order Rodentia; family Capromyidae; genus Capromys; species Capromys pilorides. The sequence continues at coordinate 7,472 of PVKN010036428.1, read as the reverse complement.
GGGAAAGAAAGAAGAATCGAGATATGTCCTGTACAGGTACAAATTCCCCACGATGAATATGACCAGTGGGTGTATCTTAATTACACCAATAAACTTTTCTTTTTGTGCTGATAAACTTAATAGAGGAAACAAACACATAAACAGGAGAGCAGTATGATAAGAAAAAATAAACTTGATAAGAGTTTGAGAGAATTCCCCAGTAAGAAGCCCTGGGGACCGAGGGTGTGGGCTGGAGTGCTCTGCAGAAGTTGAGTCAAGCGCCAGCTTTGAGGTGCGCGACCAGCTGGTGTGGGTCTTGACTGCCAAGGTCAAGTTCCTGCCTTGCCTAGGAAGAGGGCAGCCCTGCTACAGGGAGCAGTCTGTGACATGTGAAGTGGCGTCTCTGAAGGGGATGGGAGAGCTGGGAGAACAGGTCCTGGGGCGTGGACCTCAGAGGCTGAAGAAGAATGTGGTGTCTGCCGCATTTTGGAATCCTTCAGGGGTGTCTTTGACCATGTTTGCGGCAGCGGAAGGTCTGATAGGATGAAAGCGCAGGCCGTGGGAGATGAATCCTTTGTAGTCTGCATGGTGGGCTCTCTGGAGGCCACCCTGAGGTTTCCTCACTGCGCTGTGGGCTCCAGGAGCAGGAGTCGAGTCCCCTGGACTGGGATCCAGGGTGTCCTCGGGGCTGCTGCCCACTGGGGGTGTGGACAGCACCACGTTCGCTACAGCAGCAGCTGCAGAAAGTGGGGAGCGAAGACGTCGTCATCGTGAACAGGACCTCTGCAAGGACGGTTTCCTGTTAATACATTGCTTTTGTGTCAACTAAAAAAGCTGCGGATATTGAAGAATCGCAACATGGAAACACTGAAAAAGATCTTAACGAATTATCCACCAAGCACTTACTTGCCAGTGAGGCGAACACTGCGCAAGGTGCTGGATCCAAAGAAGGATGCAGGGACCCTGAGCATCGTTGACTCGTGGACCTGGCATTTGTTTGTTCTCACAGCTTATTCTACAGAGAGGAACAATTTCATACATTTCAATGTTGGGATAATTCCTTCTGTTGCTTAACAAAACTGGCGGATCGCTTCAAGGGAGGCTGCAGTTTGAATTTTCAGCCAGATCTGTTGCCCATCTGGACACTGGAAAGTTTTGGCTTCAAGGTTGGGCCTAGAATTAAATTTGGGGATCAGGGCTTGTGCAGGGGAAGGGCGCTTAAATATCTGTGCCTAACAGGGTAGGTGAAATTTGGAATTACACTGGACCTTCCGTAACCCAGCATGGCATCCTCAGAGTCCACCAGTAGTGGATGGAAAATAGTCTCATCTGTATTGAATACCTATATACTTCTTTTGTAGCTGCTATCTGGTAAACAACAAGAGTATTGCAACTGTTTAGGAAATTAGCATTGCCTTTAGTCAACAGATGTAATGTAGCAGTGATTTAAGGGCCTAGGAGGATGTGAGTCGGTTGTCTGCTCATGCTGTCATTGTACATGGGAGACTTGAACATGTACAGATTTTGTCATCTGGGAAGAGGGGATTTGGGTCATGGAACAAAGTCCCCTTTGGACATCAAGGGGCCACTGAGTGTGGAGAATCTCTGTGTGTGAAAGAAAGTGCCCAGAGACCGCACACTAGCTGGAGAAAGCCCAGGGAGAGTCCCCTGTGTGGTCATAGCCAAAGGACTTTCAAGAAGAGACATGACTGATAGGTAGTTGTAAATTATTTGCTGTCTTCTGCAGGAATGAAACTCTCTGGCGGTGACCTAGAAAATTTCGGCAGAAGTTTTGCTGTAAATCACAAGCTTTGCTCCTTTGCTGCCGGACTGGGGAGTCAGGGAGATAAAGAGCGGCCCTGCAGGTGTGTGTGTCACAGAGGATGGGGGATGCTGCAGGGGCAGGGAAAGGGAGAAATGTAGAAGAGGCAGGAAGATGGACCCTGCTTCCCTGGCCCCCCCTCCTTAGGAATTTTGCTGTCGTCTCGTAGGGGACTCTGGAGCAATATACAATGCTATTTGTCCACTTTAACTAATATCGTAAGGGACATCTGGATCAGGCATTCTCTGCTGGTGGCAGTGGGACTCACCATTACCGTAATTATTCCATTATCTGGCCTTTGTCTTTCTCTCTCCTGGATAGCAGAGACTCTGTTTTACTGATAAAGCTCACACTGAGTAGTGTTTTAAAAAAGAACATTCAGTGGATATTTATTGAACAGTTCCCTCCCCACTGCGGAAGGCCAGTGCCTTCCCTCACATTCACAGTGTTGGCCTCCCCCCCTTGCAGAGGAGAAGCAGCTTGCACCCCTCCTTACAGCTGGTACCCCTCCTTACGGCTTGCACCCCTACCCCAGGAGAGTTGTGCCTCGACAGGGGAGCTCCCAGGCACACCATGGTCTGCTCCTGGGGACCGGGAGATCGCAGCAGTCAGGAGAGGCCACCTGGGTCCATAGTAGAAATATCAGGGAGCTACACAGAAGAGGCAAGTAGCAGGCTTAGACCCAGCCAAGGGAGGCAGAAACAGTCTTGTGTGAGTTGAGTTTAAGAGGCGTGAGTTGCTTCGGGGGCAGGCGTAGCGCACTGAGCACGTACACGCAAGAAGAAGATGCTCATGTGGACGGGTGCTGGCAGGAAAAGCTGGTTTCGATCAGCTCTGCTATGTGTTATCAGAGGAAGCTCAGAAATTTCAATAAGGTTCTAAGCTGCTTACTGGTTATACGCGGCCATAGGTCTTTGAATGAGCTTCTAGGTGGAGGCTGACTTTGAAGAGAAGAAGATGCCAGGTTGGTTTTCTGTAGGCTACAGTCTTGTGCAGAGACTGAATTTCATGGATGGTGTTCTACACAACAGTGCCCAAGACACTTAGAATAGAGGGCAAATACTTGTCGCACTGAACTGAAACACCGAGCATCTTTTCTCTGCCAAGAATCTAAAGTTATGTACCGTGCAACCTGAGAGCTCCAACTGTGGCAAGGTTTGAGACTCAAATGAAGCACATTGGTAGAGGTTGTTCTTTTCTTTAGTAGATTTAAAGCACCTGTTATGCACGGCGAGGGAGAACTTTCCATGTAGGGGCAATTCAAGAAACAACTGGGGGGCTCGTGGGGAGAGCAGGGGTCCCAGATCCTGCAGTGTTCAATGGCTTCACCATGAGTTCGTGCATACCACCGCTTCCTTAAAGAGGCACACATTCCTTGTTCAGAGGCCATCACCTCTGAGTGATATCCAATCCTGCGCCTTGCCTAGTCGATTTCCACCTCCCTATTCTGCACCCGGAGGAGGCTAACATGGGACCGCATCTGTGGCTATTCTGAGAGAGGCGACTGCTTTTCTGTTTTTCATTTTTAGAGGTGTTTATAAAACCCTGGGCCTGGTGCTGTCTGTCTGGAGGCACGCGCTCCGCTCTCACTGAAACATGCCGCTGAGGGGAAGTGCCAGCGCTCAACAACGACCTGACAGGAGATGAAATCCCGCTGGAAACCCGCAGCCGCAGCTGCTGTCCTTTCCAAGCTGGCTGAGTCGCTGAGGGCTGGCGGATGCGCGCGGGCCTCTGGGGAGCGCGGCTGTGTGTTCAGGGCAACCGCACACGGCGAGCCGAGGGGAACCTTGACGGCTGATAAACCGACTCTGTCGAGCCAGCCAGTCGCGCCCCTGTCATGTTTCTGTCTGTCTAAAAGGACAGAAAGGAGGAACTTGAGATGCTGAGATAAAGACTGAATGCAGGAGACTGCCCAGGGAGAGCAGGGGTGGGCAGGAAAAGAGGAATGGACGCGCTGGGTGAGTTCGGAGAGGCTCTGCGCACCCCGAGCTCGTGGGCTGGGGCTGCGGGCGGAAAGGACGACTGTGGCTCGGGCCTTCGGTTTCAGCGAAGCTGAGGGAAGGCTGCAGGGAGCCAGCAGTTGCCCTTAGTCTCCCTGGAAACAGTGCCCAGGGGTCCAGTCTCTGGGGAGAAACTGAGGCCAGAGGTGCTGGGAAAGAAATGGTCTCGCAAGACGCCCATGGCCCAAGAAGCAGAAGAGATACTTGGAAGAACCTGGAGTTGTTCAGACAGTGCCTTTTCTTAAGCTGAAAGCTCTGGTGCACACGCGTGCGCGCACACACGGCGTCTTGGGGGTTTATTTAGTTGTCTGTTCTCCACGTCTCCAGCGCCGGCTCCTTCCCGGAGCTCAGCACCCCAAGCACCCAGGCTCCCTGGGTCGTTCCCTGGGACGCCCTGTGAGATGCCGGCCCTCTGCAGCCTGGTCTCGGCCACACACTCGAGGCCCCTGTGCCAGTGCTCCTTCAGTGCAGTGTGTTTCTTCTCCTCAGGAAGAGGGGAGGACGTCACAAACGTGCGCTGACTAAGGGGGATTACTGTAAGCGCGTGCTCTCGCCCCGTCCTACAGGGGATCGAGGAGGATTATGTGCAGCCTTTGTGAAATGTCTTGTGTGGCTCTCTGGGAAAGGAACTGTAAATGTCAGATCATCGGTCTCTGCCAGAAGTCCTCGCAGGGCGCCGGCTGATGCCTCGGCAGGGGGAAGCGCTCCCTCGCCCATGTACAACCTCTCCTGCAGTCATGGCGACCAGGGCGCTTCTGGTTCCACAGCAGCCACAGAGAGAGAAAGAGGCGAGACAGTCAGAGGTGGGCAGGAGGGAGCGGGCAGCTGGGCAGTTCCCAGGAGGCAGCGGGCTCCCTGCAAGGACTGCAAAGCAGAGGCAACAGGCTTGGCAGGTGCAGCTCCCGCTTCCTAACCCAGACTCCAGGTGCCTCCTGCGCGGTGGGTGTTTGCGCAGCCTGGTGTGTGTGTGCGCAGCCACCTGCGCGTCTTTAGAATGAGCTTCTGATTTGCTAGGGCTGGGGCTCCACGGTGAGGCTGCAGCTGGGGCCCAGCGCCGCTCTCGGATTAGCAAGGTGTACGGAGAATCCCACGTCACACGTGTGCTCCCACCGCAGGCGGCACAGCTTTAACAGGGAGAATCGAATTATATGCAAAGGTCTATGAGCGCATCCAGCCCTCAATGGAGCTGCCCGGTGGGAGGAGGAAGTTGACCAGTAACTCCTGAGCCTCTGAATCTGGATTTGGGGTGTCTGGGACAATTGAAAGTTTTCTTTCTAAAAAAAATAGAGGAGAAAAGACAGAAACAAAGCTCTGGTGAATAAAGAGGAGAAGAAAACCAGAAAGGAGAGGAGGGGAAAGGGACAAAAAGCAGCGAGATAAACCGTGTCCAGGTACAGACTCCATCAGATGAGTGTTATCACGATGAGGATCTGAAATGTACCAATAAAATAAAAAATAAAAAAACCCCACCAAATTCTTTATTTACCTGAGAACGGATGCCGTTAAGATGGATTAATCCATAGTGCACCTGTGTTCAGTGGCCAGGGCGTGCGCTGGGTGCTGGTTTTGCATTGGATGCCCCTGTCCTGGTTCTACAAGAGAAGCAAAGTTGGCCCTGATGTCCCCGTCTTCCCAAAAGGAAGACCACTGAGCAGGTAGGAAGAAACAGAAAGGTACAGCAGGAGAAGGACAGCAGAAAGAGTGTTGGAGTTTCTATTTTGATTTTTTGGGCAAGAGATAAAGGAAAAAGATAAAACCTAAAGAAAGGAGAAATAGAAACACACACAAAAGGGGGAGAGAGAAAGACAGAGAGAGAGAGAGAGAGAGAGAGAGAGAGAGAGAGAGAGAGAGAGAGAAAATAAAGAGAAGGAAATCTCCATGGTAGATACAACAGATTTGCCAAATATATTACATTCATTAAGATTTTTCCCTGCTTATAATGTGCGCCTTTTGGAGGCTTTTCTTAGCATTAACGGATGCTGTGGGAGAGGAGAGAGTTGGCAGAGAGAAGCTGAGCAAATATATAAATTAGCTTTGGAGGTTTCAGAAGTTTCATTTCCCACAATAGAAGTTCTCCAGGCTGGGTAAACTTTTTCTTACTTAAACAAATGCTTTGAAAGACTAAGATTTCATATTGTCAGCGGAACGTTCAGCCCTCTATTCTTCCTGCCTCCAAGTCTCAACAGCCAGCAGATTTATGATTCACTTTCAGCAATAAGCTCCTTCAAATAAATATCACTTTCCTGGGCTGCAAATTGAGTTTTCTCAAACACACAGAGATCGGCTTCTTAACAGGAACTCCTTTCTCTCAGTGTATGTATGCATACGTGGAGATGGTGAGACAATGTTTTGCCTCTTCCTCTCCTTCTTGGGAAAACTGACTTGGACATTTTATTTAAAAAATAGTCATTGCTGATAGTTAATTCACCACCAGAAAGATTTGGTAGGAAATTTTGATGAAGGGCAAAGGATGGGCATGGGATGGGGAGGGAGGACAGTTTGATCTTCTCTTGGGTTTGGGGACCTCACAGATTTTCAATTTTTTTTTTATGGCTTATGATTGGAAACTTGAAACCAGTTTATGTTGTAGGGTGTGAAGCAAGTAAAGAAAAAATAACATGAGCAAGTGCAGGCTCAAGAATTAAGTGGTGGGAGAAGACCGCAAGCACCAGGACTGAGGTTGATTTAGGTCAAATAGCCTTGCCTCAACATTCAACCACCAGGGCTGATCCACGAAAATCATCGGGTTCCTTAAATACACCAGCTAGTGAGGGTGTCAGAGAAATGTGCCAGGCCACTGATCCCCAGGGAGACACAATTTATTGGACACAAGGTCTGCTATGTAGTCCAGGCCAGCCTCAAGCTTGTGGGATCCTCCTGCCTCTGCCCCCACCCCCAGCACTGGAATACAGGTGTACACCACCACACCTGGCTTATAAAATAGCCACTACTCTCTTGAGAATGAGATTGAGAAAGCATAAGGAGCCATGAGAGGCCAATGGCTGCTGCCCCTGGAGTGTGAGGAAGGATGTCAGGTCCCCAACCCTGTCTCATTCTAGAAGGTGACAGTCACTTCCAGGTTCTTGTCCAGATGCACAGAGGTGTGTGTGTGTGTGTGTGTGTGTGTGTGTGTGTGTGGTAACCAGGGCCTTGGTCATGGACCTGCTTCTGCCTGATCCCATGGGCTGCTGACATTCTGTGGCTTCCATTTTCTGTCTCTTCCCAGTTTGATCTTCAAGTGGAGAAGATCAAAGTTCTCCTTTATGGAGAACTCAGGCATCCTGGTGTTAAGGATTCCTACTGCATTATTATTTACATATAGGCATTACCACCACATTAGAATACAGATTTACACTCATATCTGTCTGACTCTACAGCCTGTGATTTATGCTTTCAGTAATAATAACATTTGTTTAATACTTAACTATGTGTCAGGAACATAGCTCTTCTTATTGAGTTGGCTCAACCCTCCCTTGAGTCCTATGAGAATTTCAGTGTTATTTCCCCATTTTACAGGTGCAGAAATTGAGGCTCAAAGAAGTGATAAAGCTGTCCAGCTGTGATGCAGCTGGTCAGGGGTGGAGACACAATGCAAGCTCAGGTAGACTGATTCGAGTCCCCACCCTTAGCCACTGTGGCTTGTCACCTGTGTGCTGGGACCTCACAAGTAT
>PVKN010036427.1:0-11444 GCA_004027915.1 Capromys pilorides | reverse complement strand
GTGTGTTAGAGCCCATAAATCACTTAACAGAGACAGGGAAGTTCCCAGAGAAGCCCACCCACTGCGCAGTACTGCCTGCTGCTGCCGGGCCTGGAGGCGGCCCTCGCCTGCCCCCAGAACTTGGGCTTGTCTTCTAAGAGCCGAACTCAGGAGCACTGTGAGAGCCACACAGCAAGGTAGCAAGAAGATGGTTTGTTTAAGACATGGCACAGAAAGAAATGCTCTAGGGCAGTACGAAGATCCGAGCACCAGTGTGGCTGAGGAGACCGAGAAAACATCTGGGTGTGGAGTGTGAGCCGCCGGCTGCGCTGCCTGACTGCGGATCGTCCCTTCTGGCTGAACTCCGCTTTCCTTCTCAAAGATGACGCTAATATCTTCCTTACTGACTTAATGGGGAGCATAACAGTTCTGAGAAGCCTGCCTCTTTCATTGCTCTCTTGTGAAATGACCTCCTCACAAGGGGTTGATAGCCTCAGCATCAGACTGGGATGGGGCCCTAATTCTTCTATTCTAAAACATTCAAATCCCCACACCCTGAAACTTAGCAAGAGCTGGGCAAATCCAGGTCTAAGAAAGGCTCGGTTGGGTAACCCCATTTGAACTAAGAAAATAGCTTGGAAACACAGTCCACTAGTCCAGAGAGAAGTGCTTTTCCTGCAGTTCTGACAGGCTGGTTCCAGGGCCTTGGAGATCTCCCACAACTGGGGTCCTGACTCTGAAAGGCTTCTGGGGACAAACTGTGGGCAGTGCCAAGTTTGCAGGTGTCCCCAGGCAACCTGTCCATCCTGTGCCCATTGGGTCGGGCAGCAGCAGCCCAAGGGCACCCCGGTGAATGCTCCAGAGACATGGCCCCAGGAAGGGCACAGCTCCTAGGCTGGAGATTGCTGCAGACCTGCGACTGCTCTGTGGTTCCAGGTCCCACATCTGCTGGGTCTGGATTATGAAGAGGGGACAAAGATCAGGACAGGAAATCTCCAGTGGAAGCCACCCCAGCAGTGGCTCACACTGGGCGGAGACTCGGGTCTTCACGGAGCTTTTGCTTTTCTCTTGTGCTTCCTATGGTGTGGTGTTGTACTAAAGCGCCAGGTGGGCCCTGCCTAGGTCCCTGAGCCAGGTGTGGTCACGGTCCCCGGCAGCTGCTCAGCGAGCGCCCCTTCGCTTCACACGGAAAGCCTGCACTCAGCGAATCGTTCCCATGGGGCTCTTCTGAGTCTCGGTAAGGCCTCCAGGAGGAAGCAAGGGGCTGCACCCAGGCTGTTTCCTCACGTAAGGAGAAGAGCTAAGCAGAAGAGTGACCACATCTCGCCCATGACACTTTCTCTGGGCAGCACAGGGCTTCTCAGCTGCCAGAAGGCTTGCGTGGAGGTGCAGGGTGAGCTACGTCAGAAGGGTCCTGTGTGATCCCAGCTCCCAAGCCACAGCACCCAGCAAGCTGCAGTCAGAGACACTCAGCCACCACCACCATGTCCTCTCCTCCAAGGTGGGATAGATGAGTGAGGCCTGGGTGGCCTTGGTGTCTGTGGAGCTGACACAGCCCCAGTCAAGGCAGACACCCTTCTTGCCTGACCAGCCATGTCCCTTCCCTCACCAGTCTCGGCGTGTGGCTTTGGCTGGCTACATCCCCTGGGCACCTGGCCCTTGGAGACCCGGACAGTGCCCCCAGGGCCAGGCCCTGCTGGGCGTCGGAGCCGCTGAGCCCCACCCTGCACACCCAGCTCCTTTCTGCCTGCTGTTAAAGTTGGGCTTGGGTTGGGGTGAGGGTTGTTCCAGATTTTTTCTTCACTTGCTTTTTTTTTTTGCTTTCAAAATTGTGTTCCTGTTTTCTTCTTGTGAAAACAACTTCTGTAATTCAACATTACATCTACTATACAAAAGATAGACTTGATAAAAAGTGAAAAAAAAACCCACATGTGCCAGCATTTCAACTCACAAGATACCTCAAGGCATATAAATATTTACTGTCCATGGGAAACACATATAAAAATAATTTTCTATAGCTATAAAATTATATAGACATATGCTTGTAATTACCAACTAGTCAAAAATCAAAAGAGGGAAATAAATTATTGGTGAACGTATAACTGGTGCACTGCTCTTAAGAAAAAGAGAAATATGGGTTAAAACTTTTGAAATGCGCCTATATTTATAACCGGCTTCCTAACTGCTCTCCTTGGGCTGTTGGGCACTCCTGGGCCGAGAACAGAGAGCAGCGGGCACACTGTGCTAGCCTGTGCAGTCGGGGGTCAACCAGTAGCACAAGCCGAGTCCTGACCCTGAGGAGTCAGTGGGAGTTACAGTGTGAGCTGGAAAAGACTCCTCTGGCAGTAAGCGTCACAGCTGTGTGTGAAAGATAGGCCATATATATATGCTATGCATGTATGCAGTCAAGTGAAGTCTGGGGTCACTAGGAGGCTACCTAGAGATGCTATCTTCTGCTTTCATATCAGGTTTATTGATTTTGCACAGCCCTTTTTAAAAATTACCATCTGTAAATGTAATTCCTCTACTTAAAATACACAGAGAAATTCAAAGAGCATTTATGAATATAAAATACAGGATTTAAGAGCCAATCATTTGCTGTTTGCGACTTCTACCAGCAAGCCCATCACCTCAGACTTAAAGAACAAGGGAAATTGGGGGTTTCACTGTGTTATGCTTTTCAAAAATGGATTACAGCAGGGCCCCGGTTTGTCTGTTCCAGGAGAAATGCTCGCAGGATCACTCGTGAGCTGGCAGAGGGAGGCTGTCAGGTGGCTCCGCAGAGGCTGCAGCTCTCATGCTCAGAAGGCAGGAATTTACTGTGCTGGCGCTGCTCTAAAAACAAAGAATGAAAACCAAGTCCTGAAATTTGCTTTCTAATATTCAGTCATTGTGTAGAAAATATTTTCTCTTTCCAAATTTTGTGCCTATAAAAATTTGCAGAGTGGGCCAGCAAGATAACTCAGTGGACTAAAGCACCTGATTAGGCTGGCGCGGGTCCGAGGTTTGACCCCTGGTGTGTCGTGCTGGCCCTGCCCCAGGGCACACTGAGGTACTGACTGAGGTCCGTGTGGTGACACACCTGGAAGCTCAGCACTGAGGAGGCTGAAAACATGAGGATCACTGTGAGTCTGATCTACATAGTGAGACCCTGTAGACTCTGCAAACCCTGTACTAAATGCATTTAAAAAAAAAAAAAAGTCTACAGAATGAATATGCAATGCCTGCTGGGGGTAGGTAGGGGTATGGCACCTGCCTAGCAGCTAAGAGGTGCTGTGTCCCATCCCAGCACTGAACAAAATACCCTGAAGTTAAAGGGTTAAATGTAGACCATGCAGAAGGACAATGGTGACCTTCAGTCCAAGGACTAAAACTTCAACAAAAGTAGAGGAAAACCCAATGGAGAATACTAAGGTCAGCACATGCTTGATTGCAGAGGGAGAGGCAACCACAGAAATGGTCAAAGTGGACATTAGAGAATGGGTCCAGGCTGAGTCCCATCTGGTTGGGCATCAGCAGCTGCAGGGCACAACCTCAGGCCCCTTGGGTGGGAGGACAAAGGCTCACATCAGAGCAGAGATAAGGGCTTGGGGCGCAGGGATCACTGCTCCTCCTCAGAGCCACGGAGAGAAAGTGTACTTCACTGCAAAGGAGCTGAGGCCAAAGGAGGGACCCCAGTGGGCTCGTGGACAGTGACCAAGGCCCCCAGGGCCCCCAAAGCCAGGGCTCCCACTGAGAGCAGAGTCAGGGACCCAGGGCTTCTCGTGGGGATGGGGCCTCGGTAGCTGTCTCCCCTATTGCTTCTGTATGTGGCAGTGAAACCTGAGGCATCCAGAGCAAGAAACGAAGCTCTCCGGAGAGAAGGTGTGGAGCACAAAGTGGAGCCCATGAGTGTGGCCCAGGGCCTGCACAGAGACCTGGGGGCAGAGTGCTCTGCACTGGCTCTGGGCTGCAGGAGAGGCTGGGCGGGGCACCCCAGCCTGCTGCAGAAGACAGGGATGGGTCAGGGACAGGCAGGGATGGTGACAGGGACAGGACAGGACAGGGACAGGACAGGGACAGGATGGCACGGGACAGGACAGGACAGTCTCCTGGTGGCCACGGAGAGCAGCCCTGCCTGGCCCCCACCAACCCTGTGTCCCTGGGTATGTGCCTGTTGGCTTCCCATTCTGGGTTTAGGGCCATCTTGTGCCCAGGAGGGAACTCAGAGAGACGACACAGTCTCACCAGCAGATGCGGCTCTTTGCCGGCTTGTCAGTTCAGGCTACTTAACATCCCTGTGGCCCAGTGCTCGCATCCACACTGTGGGAGAATTCAGGGCCTTCAAATGGGCCAGCCTAGAAAGCTCTGCTCGGGAGAAGAGAATAATGCTGTGGTCCTCCAGGGGGCTTCTGGGCAGCCCTGACCTATGGGTCCAGCCCTGCCAACACTGGCTTCAGTGCTCCGCGGTACGGCCCGGGCATCCTGGTTATTTAAGGCTCCCCAGGTTCCCGTGCGCAGGAAAGCCTGAGAACTCTTCACAAGCTCTGCTCTGAACCTGGCAGAGTGATTCATGCTGCTCAGGGCGGCCCCAGCCGGGCTCGGCCACCACGCCTGGCCCCGCTGCATGGCCTCCCATCCTCCCAGGTCCGGCCTTCAAGTCTCCACCGCTCTGTGTCACTGAGTAGAATTCAAACGCTCCTGGAAGATGTGACACCTTGAACTTACATAAGCTATCTCACCCACAATCAGAGAAAGCAATTTGGAAAGACTCGCAGAGGTCAGGGGTTCAACCGGCAAGTATTTTTATTGTGATCTTTATGGATAAGAAAACTGACGTGGGCCGCCTCCCTCCGGGGCTGGGCTTCGCTCTGAGCACTGACTTTGGCGTGTCTGTGGGGGGAACTTTAATTGATGCCAGCTTTCTTGGACAGCACTTTATAAAATAAGAGGATTTGGGTTGTGTTTGTGTGACCAGGCACTTCTTAAAAGCCACTCTTTATCTCTGCCTGTTCAGAGCGCAAAGGTCTTTTGGACGGGGATCGGGATGGTGACCCTGGAGCCCTCCACGGCCTCGCTGACCTAAGCAAGCATTTCCTGCTGTTTCTCTGTCCTGCCAATCGCTTCCTCCGTCCACCTTTCACTTTCTGCCTCCCTGACAAAAGAGAATCATAAGTCATTGCCAAATTCAAAAGGAAAAGACTCTCCCCTCTGCGGCAAGGGCTGAGACAGCTGTCATGCACACACAGGCCAGTCCTCAAAGACTCTGTTCCTTCAGCCTGCCTGGGAGTCATCGGGTCTGCCAGGATGCGGATGTCAACTCTGCACATTAGTAAGAGATGAAGTTATCCACCCCTCTAAGAGAGTCCGGCTCTGAGCCCTGGCTGCCCAGATGGGAGGGACACTTCTCTCCTGTGGCCACACAGCCTGGGCCCCTCCTCTCCCGCACTGTGCTGGGGTGAGCCACGCCTGCTCAGGCTGAGCGAGGGCTCCACCACCAGGCTTGTGACTGGGAATTTCTTTGTTCTTTGTGACCCAAATTACAATTATATTCTCATGGATGTGGTGGAAACTCTATTATTGGTTTGCTTCTCCTTTGGGAGAAATCAATCATTTTTTCCTGTACAAAAATAACTGCAAACAGCTAAGTTTTAAATTTGGTGGAGTCTTATGCTTTAGTATCTAACCTCAAGCAAGAGGAGGAGGGACGAGAAGAGAAAAGAACCAGGATGCGCCGCACGCATGTGTCAAGCCTGCAGAAGGGCAGGGCACATACACTGCACGCCTATCATAGAGGATGCAAAGGCGGGGGAGGAGCGAAGGTGTGCTGTGCACGCATGCGCGCCAACTCCATGCTACACACATGGAGTAGCAACCAAAAGAATTGTAACGGTGTAACGCTGAGGGTAACATCTGAACGTTCCACCTGCGGCTCACCTGAGGCATCGTACTTACCTGAGAGACACTGCGAATGTGCACTAATTTTAGACAGCAAGTGCCACCCTGAGAGAGAAGCAGTCTCCCTGGGGTTTTGAGAGGGTGACCAAGGGCGCTCAACTTCCAGCTAATGCAGTGGCTTCAGAGAGCTGACTATGAAATCAGAATTGTTCAGCTTTTTACCATCGACATCCTGATGCCTGCTCAGAAAGAAAGAAAAATGTTTTTACTTAGAGAATTGCTAAATTGAGCGAAAGTGTCATTTTTTCCAGGCTTAATATTTTAACGTCTCAGGAACGTGGCTTGGGTACTTTGGAATGTATCTGTAGCGGAACGGCGTTGGCCGCTAACCTCGGTGCTTGCCTGGTCGTCTGACAGGAGTGGCATACGGTATGCATCGGTAGAACTCGCTAGCGCGTCTCACGGGACAGCCAGGGAGTAAGTGCTGCTGAGCCCCAGCTGTCCTCTGAAACACACGAGTGGTGTGACAATCACCAGGACTGCCAAAACTGTTCTCATTTGCAGAGCTCAAGGGTGAGAAAACGTGCTGCAGAGGGGCCTTTTCAAGTAAAGCCTGCCCGGCTGGTAGGGGCTGGCCCGGGCCCTCACCCCTCCAGGGTTCTATCAGATTTTACTCTCTGCAGAACATTCCCCAAATCTGGTCTTGCATCTTCTTCCTCGACTCTGAGGTTCTCCTCAAGCTGCAATGGCAAGGAGGAGCAGTGAAGCCCCACGCAGGATTTGAGGCAGATTTACTCAACAATAGACAGGTACTGACGGGAAATCAACTGCCCTTGAAATGCCAGGCACAGATCTCTGGAGGCCTAGGGCTTATATGGGATAAGCAAGCAGGAAGTACAGAAGCAACGTGGCTTGTTGACTGGGGATTGGCTCATGCAACGTGCATCGCAGGGGCCAGCCATTTCCAGGAGACAGAAGCAACCGGAGCTGCAACAGCAACTGTTACCTGGGCCACTAACAACTGAAGTCTATCGGCTGGGGGTGTTTGCTGCTGCAAAGCTGTCTAGTTGCACTCCGTCTGCCACTAGGGAAATTCTCTTTGTTCTTTGGATTGATTCCCTTCAACGACTCGTCATGTTTGACATTAAAGGAAGCTGTGAAACTGACCAGAAAGATAAAGCTGTGCAGTGCGTTGTACTTCTTTGTGCATTTGGGTGCAAGAGCTATATGTATGTGCAGGTATGTTTCTTTATCTAAACATAAAAATGTTACTGATACACAATTCCTAGCATACAGCGCACCTACTTAAATTCCAGGAATTTTAGTATACCCAGAATTGTGCAGTTACCATGGTGAATTTTAAAATACTTTTATTATCCCAAATGAAATCATATACAGAATAATGATGACTCCACATTATCCCGGTGCTTCTGCCCTCATGAACCCACTGACTGGTCTTCTATCTCGGAGAGAAACGCTTGGGTGATCTTTCACATTCATATAGAAGGAAACATAGTGCACACAGTGTGTGTGTGTGTGTGTGTGTGTGTGTGTGTGTGTGTTTCACCAGTTCTACTCAGCCCACTTATCGGCTGATGGACCTTGCATTTGTTTCCACTTGTGGTTACCATGCTTGGCACTGTTAAAGGTATCTAAGGGTTTCCTGCATGGACGCATACACTTCCGCTTCCCCCAGTGCATTCCTCTGAGTGGAGCTGCTAGTTATTGTGGTAACTCTTCAGCCTCTTGAGCAGTGCCTGCCTGTTTGGCATCATTTTACATTTCTCCTGGCAACGGATGACTATTCTAAATTCTTTTTGTCATGGTTTGGGGCTTTGGCAAGGTGCACAGTACAATGCAGAACACATATTTTATAACGTTATTTTCTAATAGTCACCCAAAGAATCATGTGCAAAGAGTGCAGGAAATCTGCCCACACCCTAAAGGCCAAAGGATCCAGGTGAGGGCCCGAATCCTGGTATCTTGCATGAGTCCAGCTGAAAACTTAGGGCTCGTAACAGTGCCTCCCACAAGTCCAACTGGAGACCCAGAGCCCACGACAACTTGCACACAGGCCTGTTTCATGGCTCTGCCCTGGGAAGGCCCAAAGGTCAGCGGTGGAAGCTAGAAAATCTGTGTCAGCGGGATGAAGGACCTGTGGTAACAGGCGGAGGGATCTGAGCTACAGCCAGAAAGCAACACTCAAGGTAGGCACCAGAGCACCCCTGAAAGGTACCACAGCCACCCTCAGCAACAGCGAGGTCCTGAGCTCCTCCAAGGATGAGAACAGTTGAGCTCCTATCGGCAAAGCCAATGCATGAGCTTTTCCAGGTCCTGAGCTGATCCAATGAGGAGGAAAGCTGAGTTTCCACCAGGAAAGCTAATGTTCCCATCAGGCCAGCTTCTCCAGGAGGCTGAGCTGTGCACTAGCTTCCCCCTGAAGCCAGGAAGCAATGCTCAATGTGAGGGCCAGAGCTCCTGAGCTCCTCCTCTGATGAGAACAGCCAACCTCATCAGGAGAGCCAGCTGACAAGGCAGCTCAGCAGAATAGCCCAAGACAGCCAGTAGCTTCCATGCAGCTTCCCTAACAGCCTCAGTGCCTGCTGCAGTTCTGCCTCGTATGCTGCTGGCAACACCCCTCAGTTGGGTCTCCCATGCCCAGCACCCGGCAGGCCTGGTGCAGCTGAGGGGAGCAAGCTTGCCACTAGCTGGCACCCATCCCACTCTGCTTCCACATCATCATTTAGTACTATCTGACTTTTAAAAAGTAAATGCATCCTGCAGCCAGACGGGGAGGCACACGCCTGTATCCCCTGCACTAGGAGAATAGGCAAGAGGAGCACCATGAGTTTGCAGCCAACATGGGGTACATAGTGCATCCAAGGCCACCTTGAACTCCACAGCTAGACCCAGTCTCAACAACAAATGCATCCGAGTCAATGTGAAGCAATCTTTTATTGTGATCTGAAGGTGTGCTACACTTCCCTGAAGGACGATGTTGAACAAATGTTATGTGCCTAATTGCTATTTGCCTCTCTTCTTTGCGGTCGGGTGGGGCTGGCGGTGTGAGTCTCTCTGAGGGCTACAGAAGCCAGAGTGGGGTCCACAGGCGATGGAAGCAGCAAAAGACACCTGGCTCCAGTAGAATGGTGCATCTCCAAGGCAGCTCACTTCCTCCTCATTCCTCCTCAAGCCACCAGCACACAAGCCTGGGTTGGGGGGGAGCTCCGCGAGGGGCGGGTCTTCCCGCCTGGTTTGCTGGGTGGCATGCCAATCGTCTCTGGACACACCCACAGGCATGCCCAGAAGAGTGTTTACTCGTGTGGTAAGCATGTCTTACATCAGCAATCACCATTACCAGTCCCACTACAGAATCTTTAGTCGGAGGTGACCCTACTGTCGGCTTTTGTTTGTATTGCCTGTGTCTTGGGAGAGAGCTGAGTCCAAAACCCTCGGCCGTCCTCGCATCTGGAAGCGGCTCCTCTGTTTTCTTCCTGGGCTTTCAGCGCTCACACCTAGGTCTTCATCCGCTGAGCCGAGGTTTTGAACAAGGAGTGGAGCTGTCAAGTTTACATGTGGGAGTGTAATTCTAGCAACACACCGAAGAGACGGAAGTTTCCAGAGCACCTTCCCAGAGTGTGGGGCAGAGGGGTGGGTAGCTGGGCCCACGCCTGACTGTGCTGTGTCCTTGCGTGGGCCATCGTGTCGTGTCCACCTGTGGGCGGTCCACGTGCACTGGTCCCATGACTTCCTGGGGTCTCCTCTGATGGGGCCAGTGAGGCCTGCTTTGCTCCTTTTTGCTCCAGGTTGCTTTAGACCTGGAGGAGGTCTTGTTGGTGGTGGTGGTGGTGGTGGTGGTGGTGGTGGTGGTAGTGGCGGTGTTTCTATATGAACTTGAGCGTTAGCCTTCCCGGCTCTGTGAAGAATGTTATTGGTATTTCGATGGATCTGGTAGACTGCTCTGGGTGTGTTGGCATTTTAACCATATGAATGTTTTCAGTGTGCACACAGGCTGTGTTTGCATGTTTTCATGTGTGTCCCCTTTGGTTCCTTTCATCAGTGTCTTACAGTTGTCATTGGAGAGCCCTGCTCCCTCTATGGTTGAATTTATTCCTAGGTACTGAATTTTGTTGTTGTGCCAATTATAAATGGGGTTGCTTCCTTGATCCTTTATTTCCATGTAATTCCCCACAGCCTTATAGAAATGCCACCAGATTTCGTCTCCTGATTTTGTCCCCGCGTCTCTACTGCACTCACTGCTCCTGACAACACTTTGTGACCTGCGCACATGGCAGCCGGGCTTCTCCTTTCTGCTCTGAATGTCTTTCTTTTCTGCTTTTTGCCAGAGTCTCTGGCAGGGGCCCAGTGCTGCCTGGAGGCGTAAGTGGGCGCCCGGTCTCGGCCCAGGCCCCAGGGAGGAGGTCTTCAGCCCAGCCCCAAGGGCAGACACAGGTCCCATGGCCTTGGTGACTCACACGCGACACCCACTGTCTCAGCCTTGCACCAGGTTGCATCCAGCAAGAGAGGCCGGGGCATCCACTTTGCAAGCTCCGCTGTACTTCGGCACCTGTCTGTTGGGTGAGCAACGGCTGGCGTGTGCCCGCCTGAGCCAGGCCCAGGAACTTTGCCAGGCTGTCAGGTGGCAAGAGCAAGAGCACTGTGTGGCAGGTGGAACTGGCTCAGAAGGGTTCCCATTGCCCAGAATGGCTTGGGGACCAAACTGGCCATGTTTCCTTCTGATCAAAACTGTCCCTTCTTTTGCTGCTCTCCTTCTCCCATGTTCTCTCCATCACTCTATCCCCTTTTCTGTCGTTCTTTCCTTTTTTTTCTTTCTTCTTTCCTTATTTCTTTCCTTCTGTCCTTCTTTCCCATTTAAATGCTGGACATTACTCTTTATGTGAAGTTTTACACAGATTGAGATAAGATTTCTGAGATAAGATTCTATATATTTCATATTCTTTGTAAATATCAACATTAATGGATATATGTACTAAGCTATAAATTCAAAGTATAAAATTTACTTCACAGTCCTTTGTTGAATTTTAGAGATATTGTTTTAGTCAGCTTTCCCAGCACTGACATGCACAATTTCAAAGAGGAGAGGGTTGATTTCAATGGTGGTTTGGGGGATTTCATTCATGGTCCACTGGCTTTGCGCCCACAGCTGGATGCACTACTCTCCCAGGACCAAAGCGCGTGGCCTCCGTGACCCCACAGCTCTTGTATTCTGTATTCCTGAAAAACACCACTATGTGGATAGTGTCAAGGTCTGCTGCTTGCAGAATTCTGCTGCTACCAGAATCTTGGCCCCCTTGGACCTCGGCTGCAGGGGCCTTTGAGTATCTAGCTGGCTGAACTCAGGAGAACACTTCCCTAGGTTGTTCTCAGTGAGCATGGTGCACT
Organism: Capromys pilorides; assembly: GCA_004027915.1. Classification (NCBI taxonomy): domain Eukaryota; kingdom Metazoa; phylum Chordata; class Mammalia; order Rodentia; family Capromyidae; genus Capromys; species Capromys pilorides. The sequence continues at coordinate 185 of PVKN010036427.1, read as the reverse complement.
AGTTTCTCTTCTCAAAGCCAAGCTCTCAGAGGAATTTACTCTTTCACACCCTCAAGCTTGCAAGAAGCAGGTTCTGACCCTTTCCTGAGATGCCTTCAAGGCATCTTTCCTACTAACCTAATGCAAAGCACTTGGCTTGTTTTTAATGACCCTAATTGCTTCAACAAACACAACTCTTGTGGGCC
>PVKN010036426.1:0-11454 GCA_004027915.1 Capromys pilorides | reverse complement strand
TGGTAATTTGTACTTTTCTAGGAATCTGTCCATTTCTTCTGTGTCTTCAATTCTGTGAGAGTAAAGATTCTCAAAGTAGCTATAAATGATCCTCTGAATCTCTGCTGGGTCTGTAGTAATTTCACCTGTGTCATTCCTTATTGCTTGAATTTGAGTCCTTTCTTTCCTCTTTTTGATGAGGTTAGCTAGGGGCTTATCAATTGAATTAATCTTGCCTCTTATCTTTATAGTTTCCTCCCGTTTTTGGGCTTTAGATTTCGTTTGCTCTTCAGTTTCTAGTTGGTTTAGGCGCTGCATGAGAGTATTTATTTGTTCCTGTTCTATTTTCTTAATGTGTGAGTTCAAAGCTATAAATTTCCCTCTAAGAACTGCTTTCATTGCATCCCATACATTTTGGTAGGTTGTGCTTGAATTTTCACTAAATTCTAGATATTGTTTAATTTCTTGTTTAATTTCATCTGCAACCCACTGGTTGCTGAGAAGGGTGTTGTTTAATTTCCTTGTATTTCTGGAGTTCTTATGGTTTCTTTGGCCATTTGTTTCCAATTTCATGGCACTGTGGTCAGATAATATGCATGGGATAATTTCTGTTTTCTTGCATATACTTAAGCATGACCTGTGGACTAATATGTGGTCTATTTTAGAAAATGTCCCATGTGCAGCTGAAAAGAATGTGTGTTCTGAAGAGGTTGGGTGGAACACTCTGTGTATGTTCACTACGTCCAGTTTTTCCAAATTCTGTTTCAATTCTCCTACTTCTTTGCTAATTTTTTGTATTTTACTTCGTTATTTCTTTGTATTATAATTTTATTTTATTTTGAAGAGTAAAAACAAAACCATGAACAAAGATCAGAAGCAAAGACAGAAGCAGGCTACTATACAACAATCACTGCTAAAAATTTCCCTCTAAAAGCTGCTTTCATTGAATTCCGCAAATTCTGGTAAATTCTGCTTAAATTTATTGTTTCATTTCTTATTTAATTTCATCTATAATCCATTGGTTGCTGAGGAGTCTGTTATGTAATTTGCATATGTTTATGGGCTTTTGTGATTTCTTTTTTCATTAATTTCCAGTTTCATTGTACTGTGGTCAGATAATATGCATAGGATAATTTCTGCTTTATTGCAAATACTTACACACGACCTATAGACTAGTATGTGGTCTATTTTAGAAAACATCCCATGTGCAGCTGAAAACAATGTGTATTCATATGTTGTTGTGTGGAACACTCTGTGTATGTCCACTAAGTCCATTTGTTCAAAGGTCTGGTTCAGTTCTGCTACCTCTTTGCTACTTTTTTTGTCTGTTTGACCTATCTTTTGGGGATAAAGTACTGTTAAAGTCTCCTGTTAAGATTGTGGTATTGGATATTAGATTTTTCATATCCATTAATGTTTGTCTTATATAGTTGGGTGGTCTGGTATTTGGCACATACATATTTATGACTGTTATTTCCTCCTCTTGTATTTCTCCTCCTAACTAGTATGTAGTACCCTTCTTTATTTCATTTAATCATTCTTAGTTAGCAGTTCAGACTTTCTGCAAACAGTATTGCTACCCCTGCTTTTTTCTGAGGCCCTGGGTCACATAGTATTGTTTTCCATCCTTTGACTTTCAGCCTATGAATTTCTTTATGAGTCAAATGTGTTTCTTATATACAGCATATTGCTGGACTTTGTTTCTTAATCCACTCTGCCAGTCTATTTCTTTTAGTTGGTGAATTGAGTCCATTTACATTGATGATTATAACTGATATGTATTGACTTATGTTTTACAGGTTATTCCCCTGCTGTTTGTTACCTACTTTTCTGCAGTGTTTAATTGTTGGCTCTTTTTCTTGAGATTTTTTCCATTCTCAATCTTGGAGTTGTGATCATTTTGATCCCTTTTCTAGAATATTTTTTAGTACTCTGGAGGACTGACTTGGTCATCATGAATTTCTTTAATTATTCTTTGTCATGGAAGTATTTCACTTTTCCATTAAACTTGAAAGAGAGTTTTGGAGGGTATGTTAGTCTGGGTTGGAAGCTGTTTTCCTGTAGGACTTGAAGTACTTCACGTCATCCTCTTCTTGACTTGATGGTTTGTGAGGAGAAATCTGGCATCATTCTGATGGATTTTCCTTTAAATATGATCTGTTTCTTTTCTCTAGTGGATTTTAGTATGCTGTTCTTGTGCTGAACTTCTGGGATTTTGATTATTATATGTATGGATATGGTTTTAACTGGGTTGATGTTATTTGGAGTTCTATATGCCTCAGTTCCCTCAATGTCAGATTATTTTCTCATATTGGGGAAGTTTTCTGCTATTACTTCTGCCTGTATTCTTTTTATTTTTAATTTTAGGACAGGGTGTACAGGATATACAGGATCTCACTATGTATGTTGGACTCATAGTGATTCTTTTTTCAGTCTCCCAAGTGCTTAGATTATAGTGAGCACCACTACATCCAGTGTAAATCACCATCTCAGCATGCCGGGTGGTGGGGGTGGGGTGGGGTGGGGTTGGCAGTGGTTTGATTCTTTCTTTCTTATTGGTGCATATTTGTCTTATGTTGTTTATCTTTGCATCATCTTGCAGCTGTTGAGTTATTATTTCCTGGATCTTAGTTATTTTTAAGAGATGTTCCTTTACCTTTTCACTACTTGCAAAAGTGTCTTCAAGGTCTGAAAGTCTATCTTCACTTTCATTCAGTTGGTTTTGCCAACTTTTAATGGAGTTTTTAATCTCCTGACTATATCTTTGAATCTGCTTCATATGTTCTATTTATTTTCTATATTGCTCATTGAAAGTTTCCATCATTTTTCTATTCTCTATTTTTTTTTTTTTATCAGTGTCTTCTTTAGAAACAGTAATTCTTCTATTATAGTGATCATTTCATTTTTTACTTTGGAGATTATTTGTGATCTGATTTCCTCTATATCCTTCTTCAGTTGTTTCTTTATTTCAGATGCTATTATTTCAGAGATTTCAAGTGAATGACTTCCAGTTTCTTCTATGCTAGTGTCTCCCGCATTTGTTCTGGGTGGCTTGGGGGTCTGAAAATGCATTTTGCTCCTTTCCATTGTTATTTTGTATTTCAGAGAGAACTCTTTATTTCTGTGATACTTTTATTATGAAAATTTGATAGTAGTTAGCTGTATCACTGTGATCAAAACTTCTCTATATAGAGTCTGTTCTTTAGGTATTTCTTCTGTGTCAAAGATTCTTGTTTTGTGGCGTTCCAAGGTTTTGCCCTCTTTACTGGTTGAGACTGAGGTATTAGTTTCTGTTTGGCACTGTCTTCTGTCCTTTGGTGTAGGGTTTTGGTGAGGTTATTACCCAAGCACCTTCTGATATTATAATCCAAGAAATATTATGTGGTTAAGGCAGATATAGTTTTGTATTTATAGTAATACAATTAGCATCACTAATAATGGGTAGTGAGATTTAGCAGTTGACAAACTTTTGTAACTAATGAGTTTGTATTTTAGCCCATAATAGCAAACATTATGACTGTATAGCTAAGAAAATATTAAATTGGGAATTTTTATTTAAATTAGTTCCCCTAAGTTCTGTCTGGTTACCTCCCCTTGATATACCTAGTTGTTTTCCAGGCAGATCAATACACCCCAGTCACCTATTATCACCTCTGTCTCCAGAGGATGCTCTCATAAATCTGGGTCTATGTTTGGGCACCACTGGGCCAAGCAGTATGCGTCAGTTCACTGGAAGAGGATCTACCAAGCTTGAACTTAACTAGGTGGGCCTGGCTTAGGTCTGGCTGCTGTGCTTGGCTTCTTCCTGCTGTGGCCTGTGGAAGTGAACTCATGTGTCAGGTTGGCTAGATGTTCTGCTCTTGGTTTAGCTTGCTGGGTTTTGCTCTTAGCCTCTCTGCAGGGAGTTTCATGCTGGGTCCAAACTAGGCCTGTCCACTGTGGTTGTTGTGGTGCCCGTCTGGTCCCAAACAAACCAGGCCCATCCCTTATGGTATATTTTTAGTAATATGCTTTAAGATGTAAATCTACTTGATATTAAATTATACAGTACAAAAAAATGAAAAGGGGATGAACTTGGGGTTGGATAGACTTGTGTCGATTTTCCATTTTTGACACAAGTAATGTCATTTGGTGTCAACTTTTGTACAACAAATATGTTTTAGTTACTCTTCTCTTGTTGCTGAGACAAAGTCTCTGATACCCAAAATTAAAGAAGGAAAGGCTTATAGAACTTTCAGTTCATAACCAGCTGGTTCCAAGGTAGGGTGGCATGGAAAACAGACAACAGTTCAAGTTGGCAGAAAACAGCAAAAGCAACAAGAACAAAAAAGAGGTAAAGCAAATCTCTTTTTCTTTCTTATATTGTATGCAGGCTCTCCACCCTAGGGTAGGTTCTTTACACCCACATCATCCCTGAGCCCTCCTATTTCTCAGGTATAGGATATTTACAAAGTGATGACCATGGCCCCTGATGAACCACTTAAAGTTCTGAGCTTCTCCAGTTGACACATGTATCAATAATTACAATAACTATTCCCTATTCTTTTATTTCTACTTATATAACAAAATGTGGTATGAGGGTGTGTATAAGCACAGTGCCTAGCATGAACAAGAAAGACTCTCATTGAATAGCAATTTGAATCTGAATTCCTCTTCTGAGAACCATTGCTTTTTCCATAAAGCCCATCTCATATTGCTGTGTCCTCAGTAACATTTCACTGACTTATTCCATGTTCTTGGCAATGTAACAGTACTAGGGGGGCTTTGTGTTTCCTTGGATTTTTTTAAAATCTCTGTGGTAGGTGTCATTCCACAGTTCCAATAAGTTACCAAGAAACTTTGGGTATTGATTATTTTCATGATGAGTTAGGTATAACTTTCTTCCAAACCTGTAGGTTTGGAAAAGGGATTTTACAAACTTTTAAAGAGATTTTCTTGGATCATAAATTGTTGGCCTATACTCAAAACTGAGAGATGAGCTTTTCTATGAAAAGCACTGTGTGAAAATCAGATATTTTCACTTTGATTTGAGATTTCATGTTGCTAGTTGGTTCTACTTACATTATACACTCAATGGTATCTACACAATTTTATTTCTGTTTTCAAACCACACCTAATATGTTATATCTATGTTTAACAATTTTGCTTTGTCTCAAGATTAGGTTAGACTTTCCTCAATCTCTTGGTCCATTTCCTTCTTTGGAAACTACAAATTGTACTCCTTGGTTCCTGTCTCCATAGGGAGAATATCTGTTAATTTTCTTCATAGTAAAAATGTGGGAAATCATTATGCCAAAATGATATCTGCTGTGTTAAGTACATGCTTGAACTACCTACAATGATTGTTTTTACTATGTACTACAAACATGTACTAATCTTTAAAAATATCTGTAATATGCATATGTATTATAGTGCTAGTCACAGTAGCTAAGACATGGGATCAACCTAAGTGTCCATAAAGAGATGAATGGATTAAGCAAGTATAGTATATATCACAATGGGACATTATTCAGGCATAAAATAATGAATTCTGTTGGAGGATATTATGTAAAATAAAATGACGCAGGCACAGATAAGCAAGTATCTCATGTTGTCACACATATGTGGAAAACTAAAAACAGTGATCTTAAAGAAGTTCCTAGCAGAATGGTGGTTACCAGAAGCTGGAGAGGGTGGAGAGAGGGGAAGATGGGGAGAAGATAGTCAATGGTACAAAGATAGCTAGGAGGAGTAAATTCTGGTGCTGCTTTGCAGAGTAGGGTGACCATTGTAAACGACAACATCTTGTGCATTTGAAATAGCTATATGAGAGTGATATCTTTGTTCCCAATACAAAGAATGATAACATTTTGAGGTGATAGTTATGCTAATTACACTGGTTTGATCAGTACTCATTGTATATGTGTATCAAAATATCACATGGTATACATAAACATGTAGTTATGTGGTGATTTAAGGAAATAAACTGTGAAGTGATAGCATATATTTCTCCTCTTCTTCATTTCTCATTTGCCAATAGCCCACTGCAAGCTGACCTGTCTCTGCGGTGTTGAAATATCTTACCGGAGTGACTAAGATTCAATGGACTTCTCTCCCCTGCTTTTTTCTTTTTTTTTTTCCCCTGCTCTTTTTATACATTGAATATTTTGACACCTCATAATTCTCCTGCTGTGGCTTTATACTAGTCTTAGTTTTCTTGCTGTTTTTCTGATCTCTGCATACAAGCCTCCTTTAAGGGGTCTTCTTTCTCCCATTCATTCATGCTTTCACTAATTTGATGATTAATTCTACGCATGTTTTGAGCAGCTAGTATGTACCAAGTATGATGCTATGTGCTAAGGTAATTACAAAGAAGCACAAAATTTTCAAGGCCTCTGTTTTCTAATTGGGAAGATCTTCTATAAACAATACATAATCAGCTAAAATGGTTTCAAGTTATGACAGTTATAATTGGTGCCATAAAGGATTATAATGTGAGAGAAGTAGTGAATGACAGGAGGGTAATACTATAGATATAGTTAATATGGAAGGCCTCCTGAGGGCAAAGCCAACAGTAGGAAGATAGGACAGGACAACACTTCAGCAGAAGAAATGTCACTTAGATAGTTTGTAAAGTCACAGGAATGGAAGAGATCAATGGAAACAGAAAAGAGTGGGCCTATTGACATTTTGAGTTGAGTAGAACACAATGGGCCAACAGAGGAAATAAAATATATAAGACAGGAAGAAGGTAATATGAATGAACAGAAAAGGAGTAGTAAGCCCCCTAAAGATGCCCACATCTTAATTTTGGAACCTATAAATACTTTAGGTTACACAACAAAGAGGAAGTAAGATTCAAGACAGAATTAGGACTGATTACTAATTAGATTAGAAAGATCTAATAATGGATTGATTGAAAAACAGAACAAAATGTTTCCTGTACCAAGTGATGTAAAGTAGAAGAATTGCCTTGGAATACTATAGAGGAAGGTTTTCAAAGCACAGGAAGACTGGAAAGTTAGATTGGATTTATTATGTACACAATTTTCTACCTTTGGAAGGCCAAGCGGATACATCTTTCATTGCAATCATGAAAAGAGAATTCGTAAGGACAAACCAGAATATACATCCACATACTTTGTAGCACATTGGTTACCTCAGACCACATCAAACATGGGCAGTGTGGTACACTCTTACTTGTGTAATATGTACTTATTCTCAGTGTGGGTTATTTTCCTGTACACAGGGATTCTTCCTGAGCCACCATTGCCATGCCTACCCACTCACATGGCAGTCCACTTCACATCTCTTCAGACTAAGGAAGTTTTTCACAACAAATGAAGTACAACCAGAAAAATGGCTCTTTGAAGAAGCAAAGTGGGCTACCAGGTGTCTGGTAATACTTTATAGAGCTGAGAGAATGTCCTGTAGATAACAGTATATGCTCTAAGACCACAGTCTAACACATCTGTCACTATTTTACCCACTGTGAGAATTTATGGGTCAATAATTAGGGGGAAAAATAATACTATCTTTTGTAATTATTTTCACTAGTGGTCAACAACAAAATTTTCCTTCCTGATTTAAGTTCCACTATCCCAGAAGTCTTCATTCCAAAGAGAAGGATGCTTTTACTTGAGGGACTGGGCAGTTATTTTACTGAACTGAAGGCTGGGGCGGCTGCTCCAGCATTTTGGGCTCCAGACACCTGTGAATTAATATAAAGAAGAGGATTAGTGTACTGGCTGTGATGCTGAACTCTTACTCATCTTTTCCATTTTGAGCTGTGTGGACATTAGGCAATCTATCAGAGATAGCAATTTCTAGAAATAAAACTCTATAAAGCTATTATAAATAATGGGAAACTTGCAACTGCTATGTTATCTTTAAAAAGGTACATCATCATTTCCTTCAAAGAATTTCTTAGTGCAGTGTTTTCCTAGCTATAACCAAGTTAACTTGGACAATCAAGGCCTTAACATTCTGCAAGCCAGACTAAGGCTATATGTGAAGCTCTTGAAATCTTCTTAGCTATCCTTTTCTCATAGTGTTGGCAAACAGCCTATGGTTCTTTTGCTCGACTCAGCAGATTGTGATCCCCAAAGAGCAACTCTGCTGCCAGTTTTGATGTCACTGGGTGATATCAGTTAATGTTGGATATGAATTGCAAGATAAGTGTAGGATGTGTGATACTCAGAAAGACAGTGATGTTGAGCTCAATTATCTATGTTATAGAGTAATAGTATCATAAAGCTTTTCTGCTGCAGGTTTGAGCATGTAAGTTAACAGTCCAAAAATTGGAGAAAAGAAGGGTTATGAAGATAGCCAGTATTTTGACCTTATCCCTTCAAGGTCAGTGAGGACTCAGGACATAAGAGAACCTGTGCTGTATCATCCTATAACTTGGAGGTTTCCCAAATTTTCTGTTTAAGGAGATTTAGGGACCTCAGAGGAAAGGGATAAACGAAGGATAGTGTGCCTAAGGAGAGTCACCTAGAGAGAGGATGTTTTCTCAGGCTTCCATAGAGAGCAAACTGGTCAAGCACTGGCCGTGACTCGTCCGGATGGCTGACACTGGCAACATCTCTACAAAGCACTGCACACAGTTCCAAAGTTAATCCTGAGAGGATTTGACCCTGGAAGGTACAAAAGATGAATGATCTATTATATAGGTCGGGCCTTAACTTGCCCTCGATCACCCAGCAGAAATGCTTAATTACGAGACATAGAACACAGAGCTAGATCAGTATGATGAGCTATAAGAGGCTTATACCAACAACCTCCAACAATGCCAGTTTCACCAGTATCCCACTACAATTATGGAACATTAGACTATATATACAACTACTCTCTCTTTGTACAAAGAGAAGATAAAATTTTTGTTGTTGTTGTTGTTGTTTCTCTTTTTTTTTTCTCCCCTACTAATATAGATTAGAAAATTTATCATGTCTACACACTGTGCTCTTTATAACTACTATGAGGACAACAAAATTCAATGTATCAATTATTATGAATGTACTACTAATATGTTTTGAAACTATCATATTGTTATTTCCTATTAAAAATTAAAAATTAAATAAAAAACAAAACAAAAAAAAACAAAAAAAAAAGGAATGTTGGATATGGGTAAAGCTGGCTGACACCACCAGATGCCAGTCACTGCTGGTAGTGCTGCTAATTCCAGGGCTGGCTTGTGCCAGATACCATAGTCCCATAGTTCCTTAGTACCCAACAGGTGCTGGTCTCTGCTGCTGGTCTTTGTTGGCTGTTCTCTCTGGAGCCATTCACTGCTAACGTTTTTAATGTTTACTGCTTTTTCCTTTCATGTCAATTGCTCTGACCACATTACTCAGGACAAAAATCCTAAGAAATAACGTATGAGCAGGTTATAAGACGACAAAAGTTTATTTTAACAGAACCTGTACTATAGCACAGAGGGGTCAATACACTAGAGGGAGCTCTCCTGGACTAAACCTGAGAAATGGCTGGGGAATATTGCTTGCATAACAGCAGGAGGCCACCATGGGTGACAGGGAGGGCTGAAATCAGGGAATCTTCTGGAAGGCTAGCTGTGATGGCTGTGTATGCAAATAAAAGGCTCAAATCTCACTGCCTGACCTTGGTCATTCCAGGGCACCTCCTCCTTCAAAAACGTAACCTAGCATCTGAAGTGGCCGGAGCTGGGCAGGAACTCCATGCTGACAGTCAGGCTGCACTCTTGCTGGAGTGAAGAGTGGCAGCGAGGTAGCCAGGGAGGACAAGGCAGCAAGTTGCTCCAGTTCACTGTGGGGAGAGCAGAAGCACAAGGAAGTGGGAGAGGGGAGAGGCCAGACAGCTGCTGGCCAAGACACACCCATGCCTAGCTGAGGCAGGGTAGGGAACAGCAATCCCCTCAGGAAGAAGGACTTTATTTCCCACTCAGACAGCTCCCCCAGTTGTTTTGAAGCACCTCCATGATGCTGGGATCCTGATCACAAGCCATTGGGGGAGTGAGCTCCCGTCAAAGGGCTTTTTTCGGGGGCATCCCTCTGCTGCCGATTGCTGTCCCCTTCTGTTGTTCTCCAAAGATGTATCTGTGGTTGTGCTGGTGAAGAGAGAATATTTTCTCTGCTTCTGTGTGGAACGTGGCCATGCAGAGAAAAAGCAGTTCTGCTGTGTGCCCTTCACGATGCCTTTCTTTTAATTTTGTCCCAGTTCTGCTTTCAGATGAGTGCAAACCCATTAGCCTGCACAGAGGCAGAGAGAACGGGCACAGCCTTCTGGCCCTTGTCCTTGGTTTTCTCTTGTCCTCTAGAAGTGTCTCTGACTGCTATATCTTCCCTTAGAAGAAAAAAAAAATCCAAATCCACATCAATCCAACGAGTCAACCAACAAAAAGAACAAAGAAAGGAAGAACAAAGACTGACACATACTGTAAGGATTCATATTTGAATGCCATCTATGTGGCGAAAGATTTGATTCTTCTGACAAGTTTGAGTCATCCTAAAGTAGTTAAGTGTTCAGTGTGCATAAAATATCACCATTCAGCTTTCATTTATTTTAATCAGTTGAACTCCCATTTTGCAATTTTTCACTCCTTTACGTACTCCAGATAATTATTTGTTTTACAGCTAGAATAATACTGCAATATATTATTTAGGCGATGAGTACAAATTCCTGAAATTCCTATATGTGCAGACTCCCAGGAAAAGAAGTCAGCCTTTCCTGTTGAAGATCAGCTTATTTTTGTTTTGAATTTTTAAAGAGGTAACAAAAACATGTCTGAAATTCTGGATGAGGGCCTGAGGCTATAAATTATACTATGTCTTTTCTTGTTCTTTTTTGGGGTGGGTGGGGGGCTTAGAAGAACTATGGTAATAGGAACAGACTCTGAAGTCAGCATGAACTCTGAAGTCAGCATGAGCTCCGAAGTCAGGAACATCTGAATTTTAACTTCACTGCTTGGCCATGTCGTCTTGAGTATAGTGCTTGTGAGCCCCAGTTTGCTTGGATGTATTTCATGGTGTTCAGGGTAGGGTTAAGTGAGCTGATGTGAAGTGCCTCACACCTAGATGGGGCTTCCACAGATGTTTCTTCCTCTTACCTATTGCCGTTGCTCCCAGCATTATCTCATTCTTCCGTGAATCATTGCTATATGGAATTTTAGAGCTGAAAGAAATAGGTCTCAATTCTTATTACCATGACGACAGAATCAGAGAAGTGAAAAATTTTCCTCCTGAAACAGTGAGCAGCCGTTAACAAAGTAGCACCTTTTTAATTGGTGGCAAGTATGTGATTTCTTTCCTTCTTTTTCTCCTTTAGCTATTTTCCCTAATCCTGTTTGTTTATTCTGAAAGAACCAAAGGAGATGTTTACTATTGATTTTCTTAATATGAAAATGTTGATAATGATATCTATGCCTTTTATATCTCCTATTCTGTTGCCTACAGGGTATCCGGGAAGGTTTCTGGGATTTTTATTATTACCTGAAATTAACTCTTTTCTAATCAGTAT
>PVKN010036425.1:0-11442 GCA_004027915.1 Capromys pilorides | reverse complement strand
AAGGATCATCGTTATTTATGGTTCCATGAATCATAACAGCAGCACAGTTCTCTCATTCAGTTCTACTAAGAGAAATATGGAATTCTAGTCTCTAAACACTTACTGCAGGAGCAAGGAGCAGCTAAGACATCTCCTAGATCTGTCCGTGACTTGAGCCTTTGGTGCTCCCTCACTCCCCTCTATTGCAGCCCTCTTCTACTTTTAATGTTGCCAAGGTCACCAGACATTTTTGCTAAATTTAAAGCTGCCCTTCTATAAATTAAGAACCTAACCTGTTCCTCATTCATCTATTCCATCACGAGTGGCACTCTCTATGTCTCCTCCAAATATCCTGTGCTACTCTCACCCTTTTATTTTGAAGTTTCTTCCCGACCATGTGAAGGATTTGTCCTTGTTCTCTGATGGTTTTATGCCTGAGTCCAGGGAATAGCTATCAAAAATAGTTGTTGCGCTTGTAATAAAATCTCATAGTTCTTGTGGAAATGGTCCCAGCAAGTCCACGTGCTCTCTATATAAGATAGATGGAGAATACAGAAGCGTATTAACTCTGGTCATGACTTCCCATTATTCTGTGGATACTAATATATTATCATTATGAACATGGACGAAACAAGACTCTTCTTGTGCCAATCTAAGTGGCCGGCCAAGTGCTTACACATAAGTGAAAAAACATAGAAACTCCCCTAAACAGGTGTTATGAGAGCAGTAAAACTTCTGCTTTTATTAAAAAATCAGACTGCTCAGTGATTTTCTTAAAACTGCTAAACCTCAGTGACACTGAGCCTCTGTCTGAAGGTAGACTAGAGGAAGACATTTTCGAAGTGTAGAGCTGAAGTGACTAGCTATAGTCACTAGCTATGTGACTGTAGTCATATTGCAATATGACTAACATCTTGCAAGCAGGGAACTACTAAAATCTATAAGGAATGTAAATCATTGAACAGGAATGAGAATAGAAAATTCAGGTTGAAGTTGAGGCATGTGACTGTAATTCCAGCTACTTGGGAGGGTGAAGCTGGAGGATCATGAATTCAATCTCATGCTAGGCACATAACTCGGACCTTATCTCACACACAACAAAGCAATATATAAATGAAGAGATGGTTCCACTTCACTTGTAATTAGATAAATTTAAATTAAGTCAACATCAGAGATCTGTAAAAATTGGAAAGTTGGTTATTACCAATTGCTAGCTAAAACAAGGAGAAATGAGAAAACACTTAAGATTGGTAGAAATGTAAACTCAGAATATTTAGTTACAGTGACAGGTCCTTCAATGACAGTGGATGTTCTGAGAAATGCATCATTAGGGAATTTTGCTCTCCATAAAAGGTAGATGGAGAACATGCAAAAACACCATGGATTTTTACTTACCTAAGCCTGAAGATGTACAGGTCAGTCGTTCAGCATGGCCTCCAGTTAGCATGCAGTATATGAATCTGCCACTGGGATGACATGGCATACTTTATACAGTAAATGTTTTCCTTATAAGTAAAAGGAGTATAATTCAAAATAAAGATGAAAGGACAGTGAAGTAAATAAATAAGCCAGTAACATAGTTTTTTATTATCTCATATTATGAATTTTATATAATTGTATGTGCTATATTATTTATACAAATGTCAGCATGGTAAGTTCGTTTATATCAGCATCAGCAAATACATGTGAGTGCTATGTGGTGCTACTATGTTATGAAGACTATGTTGTTAGTAGGTGAGAGGAAGTTTTCAGCTTTCTCATACTCCAACACGACTGCCATTTCAAGTGGTCCCCTTTAGACATGTTGTTACCCTGTGTGTATTTTTCTAATGTACATGTCTATCAGTACTCCACATCTGGGTGATACTTTTCTCAACATTCTTTATATGAAAGTAGTATTTTATCATTGTATGTGCTGACCAGATAGTTGAGGCAACCTTGCTATCCATCCCTAGGGAGATGGCAAACCAATGTGTGACGTGTGCATATATACAGTGAAATATACAGTACAGAAATATGGAATTGTTCTGCAGGACAGTACAGTGATATACATTCAAAGCACAGACACACACAGAGAAAGCAACAATCCGTTATATCCCACAGCTATATTTTCAGATGCCTAAGCAAATATATTGGTTGTATTAAGGTGAATATCTCTGACAGAAAGGATGATGTGAAAGAGGTGGAGAGGACCAAGGTGAGAGGTAACAAACAAAACAGGAGTGGCATTACATGAGCCCATTAGAGTAAAACTTGATATCTGTTACCCAAGGCCATATGACTCATGGATAATGCATGTGTGTCCTAATTTCCTGGAGGAATATTTAAATAATGTTCCCAGCAAACACATGCCCAGATTTTAAAACAGATTCAGGGAGGATTTACATGACCTTATAGAGAAGATAGATGGATACTTGATTAATACAAATCCTCACTTTAAATATATTTCTTCACCAAAAGTGTTAGAAATTAACCTGAAATTAATTTACTTCCAGCCATCTAAAAAGAATACGAATTGTTTAAATTTAGCATTTAATATTTAAAGAGAACCATTCTGTAAATCTGGAAAGTATAAAGATGCTCTATCCAAACCTTGCTTTTCATCAGGTTTCCTGTGATCTTCCTTGCACTTGTTTAAAATCCCCAGTTTGCTTTGTTCTGGTTTTATTTCATTGCACATTCACTGCCTAAATGGCCCCCTTGTTAATACATTAACTATGAGAATAAACTACAAACTATAGTCTCTAAGTGCTATTGTGTCATGCTTTAAAACACTGCATTGGTTGATGGTATTTGCGCTGATGGAATTTATGTTAGGCTTTTTAATAATTTTTTGAAGTATTATTTCACTTCTTCCCATGCCGTACTTAACAAATAATGGTAGTGTTAACATAAAATCAAGTGAAGGTCAAATTCTCACAATCCCATTCAAAGGTCACCACTTTTTCACAGTCCAGCTGCAAAGAAGAGCTCATGGATATTCTCTTGGTTTGAAGAGAAAGTACTAGGGGCAGGTGTGAGCATGCACAACTGTAGTCTCAGCACTTAGGAGGCCGAGGCCAGAGGATTGCCTTGAGCTCAAGACCAGTCTGTGCTGCATAGTAAAGTAAAGGCCAGAGTGAACTACACATTCAGGCCCTGTCTCAAAAAACAAAAACAAAAATGTAAGTGAAAAGTGTTTGATATAACTACACTTCCTATATCTTTTTACATTTTTTTTATTTTAAAAAGGAGAAAAAAAAATAAAACAGTTTAAAAACACGCTAATAGGAGAGCAACAAAGCTATATATTATATATAAAGCTATATATATAAAGCTTCTCCTTTCCTTCCTTTCCCCTTTCCCCAGTGCCTCTTTTCTTTTGAACAGTTTCTTCCCAATTCACAATACCTGTTGTACCTTTAGGATCTTAGCTACTCATTCAGCTTCTCACACCAGTGAGACAACACAATGTTCACACAAGTCAGTCTGATTTATTTCACTTAAGAGTATAGTCTCAAGTTGCATTCATTTATGTATAGAAGTCTCAAGTTTATTCTTCATTATGGCTAAGTAGTAGTCCATTGTATAAAAATACAACATCTTTTTTATCTGTTCTTCAGCTGATAGGCATTTGATTTGTTTCTATATTTAACTATTACAAATTGTGCTGTTATAAACATGAGTGTGCATATATCACTGTGGTATGATGTTTTTAATTCTCATGGGAAAATACTCAGAAGGGCAATAGCTGGGTCAAATGAAACATCCAATCCTGGTTTTATGAGGAATACCCACACTAATTTCCAAAGTGGTTGCACCAGTCTACATTCTCACCAATAGTAGACAATGGTTCCTTCCTCTTCCTCCCACCAGCATTCATTATTGGTTGATTTCTTCATAGTAGTCATTTCCTGGGGTTAGATGGAATCTCAGTGTTGTTTAAATTTGTATCTCTTGGATAATTAGTGATGCTGAACTTGTTTTCATATATTTATATTTATAATTTTCGTCTAAGAAATGTATATTGATCTCAGATGCTCAGTTTTTGATTTGGTCTTTGAATTTGAGGGGTCTGATTTTTTCAGTTCTTTGTATGTTGTAGATATGTCTTTTGTCTATGGGACAACTGACTAAAATTTTTCCCACTTTGTGGGTTATTTTTACTCTGTTGATGATTTTGTTGTTGTTGTTGTTGTTGTTGGGAAAAAGCTTTGTAATAAGGTGATATCCCATTTATTGGTTCTTTGTAATATTTCTCAGGTGGTCTGGGTTTTGTTGATGAACTTTGCTTATACCTGTGTCTTCAAGATTTCTAACTACTTTCTCTTTCAGTAGATTGTTTAGGTTTTAATGTTTAGATCTTTCATTCATTTAGAGTTTAGTGTATGGTGACAGGCATAGGTCTAGATTTGATTTTCAACATGTGGAAAGCCAGTTTTATCAGCACTTTATTTATTCTCAAATCTGTTTGGCCACTTATAGTTTCTTTTTTCTCAAAGCACCTATTAACTTGTGTCAGAAAATAAGGATATTTCCTGAGAGGAGAGATACCTTATTGTTTTCAAGTATACTATTAGTAATGATTTATACCAACCTTCAGTCCTACAAAGTTACATAAACTGGTTCTGTGGACATGCTTTTTCTTTGTTTACTTTTACTTTCTATCTTTTTTTTTTTTAATTTTATTTATTTGTTTGTTTGCTTGTTGTGTTTGTTTGTTTCTTTATTTTATTTATTTTGTGGCTGGCTCAGCCTGCCCTGGTGGTGGGGGCTGGCACAGCATGTGGTGCCGGGGATCGAACCGCAGTCCCTGCAGTTGCCTGAGCTTTCCTAAGCAGGCACTTTAGACCACCGAATCATCTCGCCGGCCCCCTTTACTTTCTATCTTGATTCAGTGTTTTTTTCAGATTCAATATTGTTTAGTGCTCACTACTATCACAGAAATCAAGCCGTGACATTTTTACAATTTATATAGTTAAGCTTCATACATTTTTGATAGTTCAATCTTTCTAGCCATTAGAATTTCCCCTTCCCATAAAAAATTGATAAAGGGTTTACACCTAAGTTTTATAGCTTTCTAGTGTTACTTTCATGTGCAATATTCAATTTTCTTATATGATTAAGAAAGATATAGTATTAGAAGTTAGTGAAACTAATTGATTTTCTTGCTGAACCTTTAATACTTTAGTGTATGTTTGATTTATCATTAACCCAATTGATTGTCCATTTTGATGATTTCTTTCCTTTTAGATGTTGTTGTTTTTCTAAAATTTCCTTGCTAAGAATATATTTCATCTATAGTGAAAAAAGAAGGTTGTTTATTATGTTTTTTTAGTTAGGGTTTTTTTTTTTTATGGCTGGTTCAACCTGCCGTCGGGGTGCAGCTGGCATAGCATGTGGTACTGGGGATGGAACCTTGCAGTCCCTGTGGTTGCATAAGCTTTCCTAAGCAGGTGCTTTAGACCACTGAATCATGTTGCTGGTCCCTTATTATGTTTTGCTATGTGATCTTTTTTGTTTTTGTTTGGAGGGATTTGGTACTAGAAATCAAACTTACAACCTCATACTCTGTGATATTATGTAAAATACACAGTCCCAAAATAGTGGCATATGCAAAATATAACAGAGAATATCTTGAAATGGTAGTACTTTACATGATCTTATTCTTTCTCCTATTTTTCTTTTTTGTGTAATAAACCTGCAAAAACTTTAAGAATGTATAAGTCTCTTGAATACCTATGGAGGAGTTTTCTTCTACATTTTGTTTTATATTTGCAGACCTTTCATCTAAATTGTTGGAATGGATATCCTGAGCTGCCTTATTTCACTTGCTGATAAGGAAGCATTTGCAGGGAAGTCAGATGAAAAGCACAGTTGTGGGATCAAGACACATATACAAAAAAAGCTCTATAAAATATTTTCCCCTTCCCTGTGGTTTGATCGCCGGCACCACATGCTGCGCCAGCCCCACCACCAGGGCAGGCTGAGCCAGCCACAAAATAAATAAATAAAGAAACAAACAAACAAAACAAGCAAACAAATAAATAAATAAAATTTAAAAAGAAATATTTTCCCCTTCACTTGGTGCGTGTGGCAGTTGACTATATGATATCGGTTCAATGATAATGTTGCTGCCGACTCCCAGAGTTCCCTTCTACGAGTAGAGAAACCCAGTCAGGGGGTGAAGGCACTGCTTTTTCCAGTGCTTCAGGAGTAGTTTGTTCCCAAGTAATCAAATGAGTATGCAAGGCATCATCATTTTAGTAGGATTTCAAAACTTCCCTCTAAGTATTTTTTAAAGAAATATTCTTTGTTACATTTTATGCATTCATAATTTATTTTAACCTCTTTTTTGGAACATATTAGTTAGTATGCAGACAAATGAGTTTCATTTTGGAATACTTGTGCATGCATAATAACATATTTTCCCTATTGTCCTGCTTTATTCTCCTTTCCCTTTCATCCCTCTCCTGTTTCTTCAGTTTTAATTTCATCATTTTGGCTTTCTTTTTTAGCCTTAAAGAAGTAGCCAACTCTCATTTTAATCAGAGTATGTGCGTTTATATGCATATTTTATTTCACATTAGAATGTCTTTCTAGAGCAAACTCCATAAACCAATTAATGCCTCAACCAATTTTCAATATAATTTAGTCGATGTTTTTGTTTTTTTCCTGTTCTGTTTTTATTTTCACTGAAATTATTCTTATATTTTATACTCAATATTATTAACTTTCATACCCCATAACTGGCTTTTTTTCTTTAATTGTATTTTTCTTTTTAGTTACATGTCTGCGGTGTATGATGATCACTTTCTTCCTGGGGAATTGATATGTATACATAACACATCTCAATCTTTTAAAATTTCCCCACCTCTCCACAAAAGAACTCTTGTGCAATTTCTGGTTTTTTGTAGCTATCATGCTTATGTCATCATTTTCAAGCCTGAATTTTACTTGCTTACTCTGCAATGTCTGCTATCTGCTCTACGAGTATCTTTTGAGTTGATAGCCTGAAACAAAAGCCGTCAGTGCTGCTTCTCAAATGTTTATGGCCGAAATGTGTGAGATCCAGAGAACTGTCTCCTTCCAATAAGGCCAAGCATGGAGGTTCAGCTTCTTTGAAGGACCTCATGGCCAAGTTCTGGATGAAAGGTGGCCTCATTCTGGTTCTCTCCTCTGCCTCCTACTGTCCGGTTGATCACAGCTGTTCTTTGAGTCTAGCACAATGCTAACAAAATGCCTGTGCATATAGGGAGCCATTTTTGTTTTTGAGAATAGAAGGAAAGAAAAAGCTAAAGATTTTAGCGTCACTTCACTGCATGAGAAAGCACTACAAACTCAGTAGCTGTTTAATCTAAATACATGTTCCCAGCGACCTGCCTTTTCTGACCAGACTCCATGTCCTAGCAGAAGTCAGCTCTGCAGCCTCCTGATTCATTCACGTTCCAGAAGCCATTCCTGTGAGCATTAGGCCTGGGGTGGAGGGCAGTCTTGATTTCAACCATAGCACTCTCATTAAATACTAAAGCACCACAAACTTAATGGTGCAAAATAAGTACCATTCTGTAGTTCACAAGACAGCTAGGGGTCTCAGGAGGCTAAAAGTAAGGTGTAGCGCTCTTTCCTGAAAGTTCTAGGAGAAAATGTGTTTCTTTGGATTTGTTTCTGCTGGAGGCCCCTTTTCTTCCTCAGTTCATGGCACCCCTTCCCCAGCTTCAAGGCCAGCAGCATGGCCTTTCTCTGACCTGCTTTCATTGCCACATCTCTTTTTCTGGCTGTCCTCTGGCCTCCTCCTCCCATTTTTAAGTGGCCTTCTGGTAACAGTGAGTAACTGTATAACCCAGGATCATCAGTCAACTGATTAAGAACTTTCAACCCTGGGAGCTTAGTCTGCAATTGCTGTGCAGCATCTTATTTTAACAGATCCCAGGGACCATGCTGTGGTCATTTTGGGGGAGGTATTGTTATGCAGTGCTTCAGGGTAGGACTGCTCCTGGCCAGCTGGACTTACAAAGGGGCAAGGTATTATGGTAACAGCAGAGTGAGTTTGCTGAAAGAAATCACACAAGAGAATATTATGAGAGTGATACACATGTGGAATTTTGCTAACCAGGAATTACGCTGCCATTTTTTAAAAAAGACTATTAAACTGTATGTTGCACAAATATGTTACAGTGATTTTTTCCCTTGTGATAGGATTATGGATCACTTAAAGTTTTTTCTTTATGCCATTTTCTGCACTACTATGTTTCCATAACAAACAGATTTTGATTTATAATGAAAGAATTTTAATTTTTCAGCTTTTCCAAACAATCACCATAGTCTGTGAAAGTTAGAAATGGAAATGAAGGGCTGAGACCAAGATAAAGCAAGACTTGTCTTGGGACTCTGTACCATTTGTGTGGTTGCCTGTTACTCTGTTTTTGTCTTAGTTTCTGCTATTTGTTTTTACTCTTAAAATAAAATAAAATAATGAAATTTATTGGAAAAAAAAAAAAGAAATGAAGGGCTGGGCAGGGTGGCACATGCCTGTGACCACAGCACTCAGGAAGTGGAGGCAGGGCCATCTCTGTGAGAGTGAGGCCAGTTTGAGCTACTTAAGTGAGTTCAAGGCCAGCCTGAACATTTCTCAAAACAAAATGTCTGAGAAAATTAAGAAGAAAGGTTTAATTTGGCTTATAAGTTTAGGGGTTTCAGCCAGCTGTCCCCATTAGTGGTGGGGTTTGTTGTGAGAGAGAAACACCAGAGAAAAGGGGCAGGGGCAGAAAAAAACTGTTCTTGTCATGGCAGCCAGAAAGGGGGGGTGGGAAGTGAGTAGGGAAAGGGGAGAGTGGGGAAAGGCCTCTGGGGAACTTCCTCCTCAATGCCATTTTTTCCATCCAAGCATCCAGGCTTTGGGGTGCTACCACCCACATTCAGGGCAGGTCTCCCCATAAGTTGCTGTCCCAATGCCAGTCATCTCTGAAATAATCTCACAAAATACCTTGAAGAAGTTTGATATTGGGGCCAGCAAGATGGCTCAGCGGTCTAAAGCACCTGTTCAGGAAAGCTTAGGCAACCTTGCGGTTCCATCCCTGGCACCACATGCTGTGCCAGCCCCACCCCCAGGGCAGACTGAGCCAGCCATAACACAAAAAAAGGTTTGATATTATTTTGAATATTTAGTGTAATTAGTCCTATAATGTTTATGTATAGTCATTTTTTATAAGCATATAAAACAGAGTTCCCTGCTTGAGGATAAAGTGTGTTTCCAACAGAGCTCAGACATGTATGGGTGCATTTCAAGGTCCTGCAGAGGCCTGAAGCAGAGTTCTGAGATGGAGCAAGCCTCTCAGGTGGAATTCAGACCATCCCCACACACCCATATCTCAGACTCTAATAGCTGTTCTTGTACTTGGCATGTTAGGTGTTTGGGGAGTTCTAGGGAAAGAAGGTGATGAATAAATATTTAAAAACCCTCTCACCCACCAACCCACCCACCCCCCAACCAAATAACCAATGAAAGCACAAAAGCCCAGTTTCATTACTATTTGAGGCCCAGGCATCAGGCAAAGGAAGTGTGATTCCCATAGCTGAATTCATGAGCTCACAGAAGGCCTCTGGGAATGTGCAGATACATTTGAGGCTTTTGAAAAGGAACAGCAATCTCCTAACTGAGATCAGAGGAATGTCACTGTGAACCTGTCGTTCTATGTCCAGACTGGATGGCTTGCCAGACGCCAACTTCAGTGTGGAGGCCTGTGGCAGACTGCTATATCTTGGTGTATTCTCTGTGTACTCCAAATTCTAATTGCTGTCCTAGAAATACAGACCTTGGTATGATATGGACAATGGTGGAGGCATAGTTGAAATCTGCACAGAGTTCTCTTGGAAAGTTGGGGCCATGTGTGCCAGGTTTTCTGTCTGTGATACCTGGTGCAGGGCTGGCTCAGAGGAGGCACTTGGCAATGCGTGCAATGGATGCCAATCACATGTGCCTTGTACATGTGGTTGTGAGTGGAACATCAGAAATCATTGCTAGTTTGGGAAACCATGAATTTTCTGGAAAGAAATTAAAACTGAAGACATAAGCTGGGCATAGTGGTGCACGCCAATAATACCAGCACTGGGGAGGCTGAGGCCAGAGGATCACTGCGAGTTTGAGACCAGCCTGGGCTACAAAGTGAGTGCAAGTCCAGTCTCAACAGCATAATGAGGCCTTGTCTCAAAAAGACGAAAAACAAAACAGAAAAACCTGAAGTTATCTTGCAGACTTATTTAAACTCTAGAACTTGGCCAAAAGCCAACATATCATTTGAGCTGTTATTGCAGACAATCTGCACCACTCTGATGGCACCCTGAGGCCAATGGTGGCAGTTTTGAAATAGTGGGCAGCAATTAGCTCTGAGACCATTAAAATAAAGAAGCTCTTTGGAAAAAGTTAAGAACCTGAGAATCAGAAACAAGCCAGGAACTGACCATGTGTTCACAAGATTATACAAATTCGAGAAGTAAATTCATACTCAAAATTTTAGTAATAACATAATAAAGATATCTGTGACTAGGGAGTGCAAATTCGTACAGACCATCCAACTGTCATTTCAAGGAGAGTTCTGAGGTGGGGCAAGCCTCTCTCGTGGAATTCAGACCATCCCCACACACCCACATCTGAGCTCTCAGGAAAGAAGGTGGTGAATAAATATAAAAAATTGTCTCACCCATCCATGCACCAACCAACCTTAGTCACTTTTTTCACCGCTGAGTCACAATATCTGACCTTGAAACTTAAAACAGAAGTTTATTTTAGCTCCTGTTATTTAGAGATTTCAGTGCTGGATCTGAGAAAAACAGCATGACAGAAAGGCAAGGAGGAAGAAAAGTTGCTTGCTTCATGGGAGTCAGGATGCAGAAAGGGTCGAGGAAGCAGCAGGGAAGGGAAATACCCTGGCTCACAGCCACATCGAGCCTCGTCCGCCAAGCCCACCTGCTGTTACACTTAGCTATAAACTCCTCAATGGCCTAATGATACAATCACCTTCCAACACACGAGGCTTTGGGACCATTTCAGATCTAAATCCCACCTTTTGGTAATGTAATAATAACAAACTAAGGGCTAAACTTCAAATGTATGAGCTCATTCAGTTCATCCAGCAGGCCTCAGTTAGGTATTAAGAACTGAGCAATGATGAACACATGAAGGTTTCACAGCCAGTGAGTAGCACAGCAGGTTCACCACATGTAGCCTTGTTTTGGAAACTACTTTGAAGTGAGCCCTGATCTCAGCATAATAAGGTAACATTCCACTGAAGCACATTTCTCATTGTGGAAATTCATTCTGAGGATGACCAAGAAAGTGGTTAAAATACTTTGTTTGGCAACTTAGGTTATAGTGACAAAAATTTTTTTTTAGGCATTGTCTTAGTTACTTTTACTCGTTGCTGGGACAAATACCTGACACTCAAAATAAGGAAGGAAAGGTTTATTTAGCTCACAGTTGCTGGA
>PVKN010036424.1:0-11449 GCA_004027915.1 Capromys pilorides | reverse complement strand
AAAATTACAAGAAATAGGAGATAGCACAAAACATTTGTGAAGGGTTTTGTGGGAAAGATCTATGATACCAGCATGTAAGAAAGTGTATAGTTTATGCTGGGCATGGTGGTATGATGTCATTGTTACAGAACTATGGAGGACTTAGGCAGGTGGATCACAAGTCTCACTGCCTGGACAATTTGGCAAAGTTGCAAGACCCGGGCACAAAATTAAAAATAAAAAATTGCTGGGGATACAGATTAGTACAAAAGTGCTGAGTTCAATTGTTAGTACCATGACAGATAAATACAAAGAAATAAAGAGAAATAGTTTGATTTTTTTATCATTAGAATTGATAATGAAAAGTCAAATAAAAACTGCCTAGCAGATTAATATTCTTAATATTTTAAATAGGAAAACCATGGAGAAATTCTATGAACAAAATCATCCTGTAAGGCTAAATTTTGACACAGAAAAGCAAAAATTAGAGATAAAAATAGAGAAAGTAAAAAGATAACCAAAGTACAAAGTACATTACTGTTAGAATGGTTATCATAATAAACTTCAAGATGATTTCAAAGTGCTGGAAATTTCAACATAGCAGTAGGATATGAAAACAGTGAATATGTATGCTTTGAAAAATTTAAAGTCAAAATTAATAGAAATAAAGGAAGAATAAAATCCTTAAGCACTATGGAGAATAATGCATCCCACTCTGTTTGATAGAACTAAAAAATGTAATAATGTGATACCCAGAACTCCAGCTGTTGGGGAATCTGAGGCAGAAAAGTTGGAAATTCAAGGACATTTTTGACAATTGACAAGACCTTGTCTCAACATACAGAATAAAGAATGCTGGGGACTCAATGATTGAACACCTGGGTTCCTCAGTACCAACACAAAACACACCTGCACAGAGAGACAGAGAGATAGAGACAGAGAGACAAAGAGAGAGAGAGACAGAGACAGAGACAGAGAGAGAAGGAGACAGAAAGAGAGACAGAGAGAGAGAGACAGAGACAGAGAGACAGAGAGAGAGAAAGGATTTTCAAGATTTCTAGCTAAGAAAATGTATATTAACACCACAATACTCTTGGGAATGCAGTACCAATTGGAGTGCTTGCCTAGTGTTTCAGACAGTGCCTGATCCCAGTCCTATAAATGAAGCAACACAACGAGGAGCCATTTCACTGCTGTAAGAATGGCTTTGGCCAGATCTCAGTGCAGCCCACTACTGTAATCCAGCACGTGGAGGCTAGAGCAGGCTAATCAGGCACCATTGCAAGTGATAGATGGACAAACAGAGAAAATATAGTTATATACACATGATTAAGGACTATTCAGATGTTTTTAACTTTATTTATTTATATTATGGCCAGCTCAGCTTGCCCTGGGGGTGAGGCTGGAGCAGCATGTGGTGCCAGGAATTGAACTGCGGTCTCTGAGCTTGCCTAAGCAGGTGCTTTAGACCACTCGGCTATCTCGCCGGCCCCAGATTTTATAAAAGAGGAAATCCATCATTTGTGTCAACATGGAAGGGCCTGGAAAACATTATGTTATGTGAAATAAACCACTAGGCATGGTGGCGCATGCCTGTAATCTCAGCACTTGGGAGGCTGAGGCAGGAGGATCAGTGCGAGTTTGAGACCAGCCTGGGCTACAAAAGTGAACTCAATGCCAGTCTGAACTGTATAAAGAGACCCTGTCTCAAAAAGACTACTACTACTACTACTATAAAAACAAAACTTAGAGAAGCAGAGCAGAGTGGTGGCTTTCCTTGCTTAGGCATACGCAGCCTGCTGTGTCAGCTCCACCCCGAGGGTGTGCTGAGATAGATGGCAATGAGACTGGGCATGGTGGCGTGAGCCTGCAATCCCAGCTCTTGGGAGGCTGACCATTGGAGGATCACTATGAGTCTGATCTGTGTAGTGAGACCCTGCAGACCCTGAAAATAAAATAATAATAATAATAATAATAATAATAATAGTAATAATAATAATAGAACGGTGTCTCTCTGGAACCTGGGGGTGAAATGGGGAAGGGATGAGGGAGAAACTGATGAAAGCATACAAAGTTTCAGCTGGACAGAGGGAATAAATTCTGGAGGTCTATTGTCAACACAGTGACTATAATGGCTAATAGTGAATATAGGGCATGAATGAGAAAGTTGCTAAGACGGTAGATTCTCTATGTCCTTACAAAAATAGATAAGTATAGGAGATGCTAGATGTTAATAGCAACTTAATCATTCCACAATATAAAGCAAAACATCACATTACAGATACTAAATATCTACAATTTGTCATTTTTCAGTGTGACAGGGTACTAAATCTTTAGAAAATAATGAAATGTGATAATATGACATGTTGGCACAGTCGTGGATCGATTGGAGCTCTAATGTGCTGCTGCTGGGAACACTAATAGACTCTTTGGATAATAATATTTTAGTTTTCTGCAAATTTTAATCATTTCTAGGTGGAAACAAGAAAAAAATGGTTAAGAAATGTCTGTAAAATGACTGGAATGATGGCAACAGCATCATCCATAATATCTGTTATGATTTGTATCTAGCTGTCCCCCTCAAAGCCTCATGTAAGTCTTGGAGCTGTCAAGCACACAACTTGAGGGGCGGAGCCAAAGGACCAGGGCGGGGCTTGAGGGGCGGGGCCAATGAGGTGCAGAACCTCACTGTTAAACTGTCAGTATGAGCCTCCCTCGCCCCTCCGCTCGGCGTGGTGGCCACTCTTGGAGGTATGGAGCAGATCATCCTGGACATAGCAACGCTCCAGCCTCTCCTCTAGTGTCTTGAAACCTCTAGTAACTGTAAGCTGAATAAACCTTTCCTTCCCTTAGCTTGCGTGTCAGGTATTTGTCCCAGAAAGGAAAGAATAGTAACTAAGACAATATCCAAAACTTCAAACGATTTGAATTTCTATCAACAAATGAATTGATAAGCAAAATATGAACTAGCCGTACAAACAGTAGTCAGCAACAAAATTCATACTATGAATGTATCCAACAATATGGATGAAGCACAAAATAATTACACTGAATGAAAAGATCTAGACACACACACACACACACACACACACACACACACACACTATCCGCTCCAATGTAATGTTCTGGAAAATGCGGACTACTCTATTATGACAGAATGAATCAGGTCTTGCCTGATATTGGTAAACAGAGAAAGACACCTCAAAGGGAAAAAAGAGAATTTCATTCAGATACCACCTACAGCTCCAAATCTAGTGTCTGGGGACATTAAACATCTCTATTGTTCTAATAGTGATTTTGCATGTTCTGGTTACGTGTGAATTTATTTATTTATTAATTTTTTCGCTAAAATTTGTTTGCTTGCCAGAAGGTGACATAAAGGTAACAGACATTTGTCAAGTATATTTATTTAGTTTTTAAATTGTTTATTTTATTTTTTGCAAATACACTATAGTAGCACATTCCCAATAATTGATACAATGCATATTGTTGTCCTTGTAATAGTTACACAGAGCACAGGGTGTAGATATGATAATTTTTCTAACCAATGTTGGTACAAAAAAATTTCTTCTCATTGCACTAAGTAGTTGTACATGTCATCCAGTATGCCATAATTGCAATGGATAACTGGCAGAACTGGCAGTGACATGGAAATTTAAAAGGACATTAAAGAGAGGTCATTCTCTCTAGGGTGCATCCAGTAAAGTATAACCAGAAGAAAAAATTCCCAATTAGTAGAGGAAAGAATAACAGTCTGTAAAAGTTGTGAAATTGTGCTCGTTGGTCATTGTGAAGACATAGTGCATAAGAGAGTGAGAAATTCCCTTGTACTTATTAAGAGTAATACCCAAGTCCATGTTCTGTGCTTTTGCCTTTTGGAAGCCATTCCTAACCTAGTCTCCTCCCTGGCCAAAGAGGTGTTGGAGATGCCGAGTTCAGAAAATGATATCCCATAGACTGGCAGTCTGACATCTTCAGAGACCTTAGACACTGCTGCAGAAACAACACCCTTTTGACTTTGTTCTATTGGGATTCCTCATTGGCATTAAAGTCAAAGTTGAGAAAGGGAAGACCCTTACCTTCCTCTTTCATCTTGAAGTCTCATTACCTATCATAGGAAAGAAGATTGAAGAGTGCAATCATACTGAAGTGGAATTTATGATGTAAAAGATAATGTCTGCTTATGGGGTCCAATTGCTTTCCCTAAAACATATACTGCCCCTCCAACAGATCTGTGTTCTCATTCGTCCTTGCTCTTGTGAAAAGGGTTAGAGCCATCTCAGTCATAATGAGCTAGTACAGGATTGCCTTTCTGCACATCAGTAAACTTCTGCATTCTTTCCTCCTAGTTAATCTCCCATCTGACCATCCCACTTTTGTCCCAGGTCCTAGAGATTATGCACTCCCTGCAACACTTAGGTGGTGCATACCTAAATAAATACTTGAGCATCATCCTAGCCCTTGAGCAACTGCAGATGTTTTCAGGTTGAGCTCATGGTCCTCGACTATGCAGGTCTCTACTTGCTTCCAGGCACTGTCAAATACTTATCTCTTCGCTTCTTGACTTTGTACCTTTGGCTTTTTCCTTCATAGCACTCAAGAGGATACCAAGCAAGCCTAGGGCCAAAACCTTCTCACCCTCCCTCACTCCCCAGCTTGAATTCAGGAAACAGATTTCTAACAGTGTGGGACCCCATAGCATGGCACTATATTCTGTTTCATGACTGCTTGCCAAGTGGATACTTCTTGCTTCAGCCACGTTTCTTTTACTAATATGCTACACGGGACCATTGTACTTTTAGTGTCCTGTTATCTCACCTACACTGCAGCTTTAGTTTAGGCCTTGTCCCAAACAAGGGCTTGCCCCAGGTTCTGGATACCGGACTGCTAACTCATGCCACACAATGGGAGTGGGCGTGGTTCTTGTAGCAAGCAGCACTTTGCACTCCATATCTGAGACCTTCGTAATGAGGGATGCTGGACTCTATAAAAAGCAAATCCTAAAATCTCACAGATTTTCTACAGTTTGGGTCTTACTGATATCAAAAAATTTGGTATCAGATGAATCCAAAATGCACCTTACCAGCTGGATCGCCAATAGCTTAATGTGTAAGTCATTTCATTAAGTATGATTTTATTTTTTTACCAATGAAATGGAGAAAAACCAAAAACTTGTTCAAAGACATGTGATAGTGGTGGATAGTCAGTAAATTATGGCTGCAATATCTATTAAATTAACCATTAGTATTTTAATTAAGAAGGAAACATAGAAAATTGACCTAAATGATACTGTCCTTCAGTTACAGTCCAGTGCAAAGAATACCTTTTTTTTTTTTTTTGCTATCTCAGCACACTCCAGGGGCAGGGCTGGCATGACAGGCCTGACGATTGAGCCTCCAGTCCCTGAACCTGCTTTCAGGTGCTTTTATCCACTCAGCCCTAAGAATTCTCATTTTTTTAACTGTAGAAAATATGTTCTCCAGGGACCAGTGAGATAGCTCAGTGGAATAAGTGCTTGCCTGCCAAGCACAAGGTCCTGAGTTTGAACCTTGATACTGCAAAAAAAAAAAAAAAAAATACATTCTCCAATGTAACTGGATCATTCATATCCATCACACATATTTGATGTCTTGGACTCTTTTTTCAGTACTATATAAACACTGTCATTTTTTTTCTCTTTAATTCCCTTTCTAAAGCAGTTATCAAGGCAGGCATGGTGACCTGTGCCTGTAATGGCAGCACTCTGGAAAGGTATGGCAAAGGAATCACAAGTTCAAGCCCAGCATAGGCAACTTACCAAGATCCCACCTCAAAATAAAAAAA
Organism: Capromys pilorides; assembly: GCA_004027915.1. NCBI lineage: Eukaryota > Metazoa > Chordata > Mammalia > Rodentia > Capromyidae > Capromys > Capromys pilorides. Next base: position 5,647 of record PVKN010036424.1, on the reverse strand, counting down.
TTAAAAAAATAAAAAAAAACTAAAAAGGACGTGACTCATTATGAAGGCTCTGGGCTCGCTAGTGCTGCAAAAGCAAATAAAAATTGAAGGCAGTTGTCAAATGGCAGCGTGTATTAACACACAAATTAAATTTTATTTCATGTGACTATATTTCATGCATTTATCCTGATGATATTCCACTATATCTGGATTTATTTCATAAAATGTGTGTACAGCACATTTGCAAATTGTGCTTGAGGAAGGCCAACCTTTTTCATTTTATTTTTATTTTCATTCATTTTAATATTAGAAAGTGACTTTTGCTTCCTGATCTTGCATTAGCTCCTGAATGGCCTAACATAGCTCCATTGAATTGTGTCAGGGAGAATATCACTAAATGACAAGTATCGAGTTTTCTGCCAACCCATTCGATGAACAAACTAGCTAAACTCTACATATGGCCATAGGAGTCAGTGCTAGTTGTTAAAGATGAACAGGAATTTTGTGTGTGGTTTTTCCTTATTACCCAGCAGGATAACAATTCCCTTTAGATCACACAGTCAAGACAAGAGTGTAATAAACCTGTGACCAGAAGAACTGTGGAGTGGAGCCCTTGCTCTTGTCACAGATTAGCCTGATCAGTAAGACCCAAACTATGTAGAAAATCTGTGAGATTTTAGGATTTGCTTTTTATAGAGTCCAGCATCCCTCATTACGAAGGTCTCAGATATGGAGTGCAAAGTGCTGCTTGCTACAAGAACCACGCCCACTCCCATTGTGTGGCATGAGTTAGCAGTCCGGTATCCAGAACCTGGGGCAAGCCCTTGTTTGGGACAAGGCCTAAACTAAAGCTGCAGTGTAGGTGAGATAACAGGACACTAAAAGTACAATGGTCCCGTGTAGCATATTAGTAAAAGAAACGTGGCTGAAGCAAGAAGTATCCACTTGGCAAGCAGTCATGAAACAGAATATAGTGCCATGCTATGGGGTCCCACACTGTTAGAAATCTGTTTCCTGAATTCAAGCTGGGGAGTGAGGGAGGGTGAGAAGGTTTTGGCCCTAGGCTTGCTTGGTATCCTCTTGAGTGCTATGAAGGAAAAAGCCAAAGGTACAAAGTCAAGAAGCGAAGAGATAAGTATTTGACAGTGCCTGGAAGCAAGTAGAGACCTGCATAGTCGAGGACCATGAGCTCAACCTGAAAACATCTGCAGTTGCTCAAGGGCTAGGATGATGCTCAAGTATTTATTTAGGTATGCACCACCTAAGTGTTGCAGGGAGTGCATAATCTCTAGGACCTGGGACAAAAGTGGGATGGTCAGATGGGAGATTAACTAGGAGGAAAGAATGCAGAAGTTTACTGATGTGCAGAAAGGCAATCCTGTACTAGCTCATTATGACTGAGATGGCTCTAACCCTTTTCACAAGAGCAAGGACGAATGAGAACACAGATCTGTTGGAGGGGCAGTATATGTTTTAGGGAAAGCAATTGGACCCCATAAGCAGACATTATCTTTTACATCATAAATTCCACTTCAGTATGATTGCACTCTTCAATCTTCTTTCCTATGATAGGTAATGAGACTTCAAGATGAAAGAGGAAGGTAAGGGTCTTCCCTTTCTCAACTTTGACTTTAATGCCAATGAGGAATCCCAATAGAACAAAGTCAAAAGGGTGTTGTTTCTGCAGCAGTGTCTAAGGTCTCTGAAGATGTCAGACTGCCAGTCTATGGGATATCATTTTCTGAACTCGGCATCTCCAACACCTCTTTGGCCAGGGAGGAGACTAGGTTAGGAATGGCTTCCAAAAGGCAAAAGCACAGAACATGGACTTGGGTATTACTCTTAATAAGTACAAGGGAATTTCTCACTCTCTTATGCACTATGTCTTCACAATGACCAACGAGCACAATTTCACAACTTTTACAGACTGTTATTCTTTCCTCTACTAATTGGGAATTTTTTCTTCTGGTTATACTTTACTGGATGCACCCTAGAGAGAATGACCTCTCTTTAATGTCCTTTTAAATTTCCATGTCACTGCCAGTTCTGCCAGTTATCCATTGCAATTATGGCATACTGGATGACATGTACAACTACTTAGTGCAATGAGAAGAAATTTTTTTGTACCAACATTGGTTAGAAAAATTATCATATCTACACCCTGTGCTCTGTGTAACTATTACAAGGACAACAATATGCATTGTATCAATTATTGGGAATGTGCTACTATAGTGTATTTGCAAAAAATAAAATAAACAATTTAAAAACTAAATAAATATACTTGACAAATGTCTGTTACCTTTATGTCACCTTCTGGCAAGCAAACAAATTTTAGCGAAAAAATTAATAAATAAATAAATTCACACGTAACCAGAACATGCAAAATCACTATTAGAACAATAGAGATGTTTAATGTCCCCAGACACTAGATTTGGAGCTGTAGGTGGTATCTGAATGAAATTCTCTTTTTTCCCTTTGAGGTGTCTTTCTCTGTTTACCAATATCAGGCAAGACCTGATTCATTCTGTCATAATAGAGTAGTCCGCATTTTCCAGAACATTACATTGGAGCGGATAGTGTGTGTGTGTGTGTGTGTGTGTGTGTGTGTGTGTGTCTAGATCTTTTCATTCAGTGTAATTATTTTGTGCTTCATCCATATTGTTGGATACATTCATAGTATGAATTTTGTTGCTGACTACTGTTTGTACGGCTAGTTCATATTTTGCTTATCAATTCATTTGTTGATAGAAATTCAAATCGTTTGAAGTTTTGGATATTGTCTTAGTTACTATTCTTTCCTTTCTGGGACAAATACCTGACACGCAAGCTAAGGGAAGGAAAGGTTTATTCAGCTTACAGTTACTAGAGGTTTCAAGACACTAGAGGAGAGGCTGGAGCGTTGCTATGTCCAGGATGATCTGCTCCATACCTCCAAGAGTGGCCACCACGCCGAGCGGAGGGGCGAGGGAGGCTCATACTGACAGTTTAACAGTGAGGTTCTGCACCTCATTGGCCCCGCCCCTCAAGCCCCGCCCTGGTCCTTTGGCTCCGCCCCTCAAGTTGTGTGCTTGACAGCTCCAAGACTTACATGAGGCTTTGAGGGGGACAGCTAGATACAAATCATAACAGATATTATGGATGATGCTGTTGCCATCATTCCAGTCATTTTACAGACATTTCTTAACCATTTTTTTCTTGTTTCCACCTAGAAATGATTAAAATTTGCAGAAAACTAAAATATTATTATCCAAAGAGTCTATTAGTGTTCCCAGCAGCAGCACATTAGAGCTCCAATCGATCCACGACTGTGCCAACATGTCATATTATCACATTTCATTATTTTCTAAAGATTTAGTACCCTGTCACACTGAAAAATGACAAATTGTAGATATTTAGTATCTGTAATGTGATGTTTTGCTTTATATTGTGGAATGATTAAGTTGCTATTAACATCTAGCATCTCCTATACTTATCTATTTTTGTAAGGACATAGAGAATCTACCGTCTTAGCAACTTTCTCATTCATGCCCTATATTCACTATTAGCCATTATAGTCACTGTGTTGACAATAGACCTCCAGAATTTATTCCCTCTGTCCAGCTGAAACTTTGTATGCTTTCATCAGTTTCTCCCTTATCCCTTCCCCATTTCACCCCCAGCTTCCAGAGAGACACCGTTCTATTATTATTATTACTATTATTATTATTATTATTATTATTATTATTATTATTATTATTTTATTTTCAGGGTCTGCAGGGTCTCACTACACAGATCAGACTCATAGTGATCCTCCAATGGTCAGCCTCCCAAGAGCTGGGATTGCAGGCTCACGCCACCATGCCCAGTCTCATTGCCATCTATCTCAGCACACCCTCGGGGTGGAGCTGACACAGCAGGCTGCGTATGCCTAAGCAAGGAAAGCCACCACTCTGCTCTGCTTCTCTAAGTTTTGTTTTTATAGTAGTAGTAGTAGTCTTTTTGAGACAGGGTCTCTTTATACAGTTCAGACTGGCATTGAGTTCACTTTTGTAGCCCAGGCTGGTCTCAAACTCGCACTGATCCTCCTGCCTCAGCCTCCCAAGTGCTGAGATTACAGGCATGCGCCACCATGCCTAGTGGTTTATTTCACATAACATAATGTTTTCCAGGCCCTTCCATGTTGACACAAATGATGGATTTCCTCTTTTATAAAATCTGGGGCCGGCGAGATAGCCGAGTGGTCTAAAGCACCTGCTTAGGCAAGCTCAGAGACCGCAGTTCAATTCCTGGCACCACATGCTGCTCCAGCCTCACCCCCAGGGCAAGCTGAGCTGGCCATAATATAAATAAATAAAGTTAAAAACATCTGAATAGTCCTTAATCATGTGTATATAACTATATTTTCTCTGTTTGTCCATCTATCACTTGCAATGGTGCCTGATTAGCCTGCTCTAGCCTCCACGTGCTGGATTACAGTAGTGGGCTGCACTGAGATCTGGCCAAAGCCATTCTTACAGCAGTGAAATGGCTCCTCGTTGTGTTGCTTCATTTATAGGACTGGGATCAGGCACTGTCTGAAACACTAGGCAAGCACTCCAATTGGTACTGCATTCCCAAGAGTATTGTGGTGTTAATATACATTTTCTTAGCTAGAAATCTTGAAAATCCTTTCTCTCTCTCTGTCTCTCTGTCTCTGTCTCTCTCTCTCTGTCTCTCTTTCTGTCTCCTTCTCTCTCTGTCTCTGTCTCTGTCTCTCTCTCTCTTTGTCTCTCTGTCTCTATCTCTCTGTCTCTCTGTGCAGGTGTGTTTTGTGTTGGTACTGAGGAACCCAGGTGTTCAATCATTGAGTCCCCAGCATTCTTTATTCTGTATGTTGAGACAAGGTCTTGTCAATTGTCAAAAATGTCCTTGAATTTCCAACTTTTCTGCCTCAGATTCCCCAACAGCTGGAGTTCTGGGTATCACATTATTACATTTTTTAGTTCTATCAAACAGAGTGGGATGCATTATTCTCCATAGTGCTTAAGGATTTTATTCTTCCTTTATTTCTATTAATTTTGACTTTAAATTTTTCAAAGCGTACATATTCATTGTTTTCATATCCTACTGCTATGTTGAAATTTCCAGCACTTTGAAATCATCTTGAAGTTTATTATGATAACCATTCTAACAGTAATGTACTTTGTACTTTGGTTATCTTTTTACTTTCTCTATTTTTATCTCTAATTTTTGCTTTTCTGTGTCAAAATTTAGCCTTACAGGATGATTTTGTTCATAGAATTTCTCCATGGTTTTCCTATTTAAAATATTAAGAATATTAATCTGCTAGGCAGTTTTTATTTGACTTTTCATTATCAATTCTAATGATAAAAAAATCAAACTATTTCTCTTTATTTCTTTGTATTTATCTGTCATGGTACTAACAATTGAACTCAGCACTTTTGTACTAATCTGTATCCCCAGCAATTTTTTATTTTTAATTTTGTGCCCGGGTCTTGCAACTTTGCCAAATTGTCCAGGCAGTGAGACTTGTGATCCACCTGCCTAAGTCCTCCATAGTTCTGTAACAATGACATCATACCACCATGCCCAGCATAAACTATACACTTTCTTACATGCTGGTATCATAGATCTTTCCCACAAAACCCTTCACAAATGTTTTGTGCTATCTCCTATTTCTTGTAATTTT
>PVKN010036423.1:0-11442 GCA_004027915.1 Capromys pilorides | reverse complement strand
TATATATATTTTTTCCTTTTGTGGGGTAGGGTTATACAGATAGAGACTAGAAAAGTTAGGATGATGTAGGACTTATATGGAGATTTAATAGGATGTTATCTGCCTGTGAATAATTTTCAGTTTTGTATGTCCAGTTCTAGTATTTATTCCTTCTATTTATTTCTTTGTTTTACTTTAAGAGATTTCATTTCTGTTCCTATGCATTACTATAACAAATGCTTCCATATATTATAGCATCCATATATTCAATGGTACAATACTTCTATATGATAGCCATTGCAACCATTCTTCCCTTTTGTCTATTTTCTATGCACTGTATGAGTTTATAGTTTAGAGTTATTCTGCAGTGAAGAAAGTGCAGTGCAGTGGGGAGAATGGGAGGTGTTTAGATGAATAATGTGAGACACTAAGGGAGAGATAGAGGAGAAGAAAAGATTGATGTGTGACATGACTTTCTGGGAATTCTGTTGTCTAAATTGAAAATTTAATACTGAGGATTTTCAGAAGACTTATTTTTGTGGAGGCTGGGGCAAAATATGGGAGAAAGTTTCATTTTATGTTTGAGGAAAACTATGTACTTATACTTGATTATAATGAGAACAATAAGCTAAGTAAGATAGGCAAGAATCAGGCTTAGCATGGAGAGAACTGAGGAATTATTGTAGTAAAGATAGGAGTGACCTAGAGAGCCAAGTCTGTTGAATTTAAAAATTTGGAAAGAGGAGTTTATGTGTTTGGAAAGAAACTAAAAAACTGTGTTAATAGTACTGCCTTGGAGGTTTGAAGTAAGGAAACTAAATAAAAGCTAAGATAAAGGAGAGAACCTAGATGCCTATTAAATGAGAGCCAAAGAAAGAGCAAATGTATAAGAATACCAACAGAATAAAGCCATAAAAACATGCAAGAACTTAATATAATCTCACATTACTAAATAAATCAAGAAACATGTAGAAATATAAATCAGTAAGATGTCCAATGGGAACAAAGGTTAGATATCTCAATGATACATTGCATATGTGATTCACAAGTAGCTATTTTGCCTAGGATACTGGGTGCACCCACCCAGTAACTGCTATGATCCTTATACTGCAATACTGAGGGTATTTTGAATCTAGAGCCTTTGTGCCAGGTTTTGTCATTATTGTACAGTATAATCCAGTATGAGTTCTTGGGTTACAAACCTTTGCTACTGTTCTCCTTGGGTGTGATGGTAGTCTCAGCAGACAAGTTTATTGGCACTAAATTGTACAGTCAGGATTATTCCTAAGCAATCACTTCAGCTACAGCAGCAATAGAGTAATGTGTTACAGTGTTGCCTAACAAGGCTAGTGGATAAAGAACACATTATAAGACACTACTGTGGGTTTCTGTTTAGCCTAGAGAAGAAAGTTGCTGCTATATTGTATGCATCATAATAAGCAGAGTTAATGTACTCTAAGGTTAATGGCTGTATTTTCTCTACTTGTGTAAAATAACATTGTCATTTTATAGAATTGGTTATCTGAAGCACAGCAGGTGGGGGAACAAGTAGTTCCAGAGGTGGGAAAGGAAGAGAAAAAGAAAAAATTTATTTAAGTCCTCTGTGGTATGGGAAGGAAGAGCCTATTGGTGCTAAGGGTATGTTGTTAAGTATTTAAAACTGAATGATAAAGAAGACTGAGTGTAAAATGTGTATTGGGAAACAAAGACAGGAAAGGATTATATGCTTGATACAGTTATTAGAGGAAAAGTTCAAAGGAGACAATTTGAGAGGAGATAAAGGAAAAGAAAAAATTGCTAAGAATTAAAATCGAGGTGAAAGAGGCCAGATGAAGAGATATGGATACAAAAGAGGGATATTACTGGACAAGAGACAGTTCTCTTGTCCTCTATAAACTACATTGGAAGGACAAGAAAAAAAAAAAGGCTGAAGTAAATGAAGTACACATGCACAGACACTCTCAAAAGAGAAAAAAGTGTAAAGAGATAGAAAAAAAATGTGTGGATAGAAATGTACAGAAGGAAAACAGCACAGAGTAAGGTAAAAAAAAGTTTAAAAGTAAAAAAATATAAAATGAAAAATAATATAATCTAAGAAAAGATAGTAAAAAATGTTTTCTATTACTTTGAACATGTGCACTGGCTCAGGATAAGGAGCAAAGCTCAGGCCAGGACATGTCCTTGCTCATTCTGGAAATCTGAGCAGACAGTTTGCTCCTAGGTTACTGCTGCTTTAGAGAGCTGCTTACAACAGGAACACACTCTAGTATTAGCAGTGCATCCTGTGCTACTCTGGCTGAACCTGGCTTCTGGCCACAGGATTTGAGTCTGTGAACTCTTGATTCTACCCCTCCACAGGCCTTCCCAAGTCTGCTCTCCACCTGGCTCCCACACTAGCCTTCCCTCATTCACTCTGGAAACTTCCTGGTGTGAAGCAGCCAACGGGTTTTTTCTGGGGGTTAGGTTCAGACACCCCGGCCTTCCCCAGAATAGTATCCAAGCTTGATCCTTCTTTTCCAGTCTGTGTGCCAGTACACTTGATCCACTTTTCCAGTCTGGAGGGCTACTCAGTGTCTCACATTCTTTTTACTGTCTCCAGTTACATAAGATTCTCTTGGTCCTGGTGCTCTGTTCTCCACGTACAGAAAAGTTGCTAGTTTCACTTTGCCTGTGGCGGCTACGCAGCCACTGTCAGTGATTCCACATGGTTTCTCCTCCCTGGGAAGTGTGCTCTTTTTCTTCTGTGACACCGAGTCCTGGTTTCTGCTCCTCTGTCAGTTCCCTGGTGGTTCCCATCTTCTCTCTACAATTCTTCTTGCTATTATCTTCTAGACTCTACATGCTTCATCCTGGGTAAGCTCACCTGCTGGCACTCACTTCTCCACCAGTTTTAGCTGTTGAGAGTTTAACTTATTTATAGTCATTGTGGTTACTGATAGACTCGGATTTATTTACAATCATGTACTTTTATGATTATATGTTTCCTCTCATTCTTTCTTTTCTTGAACTGTTTTGAGATTAGTTGTCCAACTCTTATAGTTTTAGAAGCAAGTTATTCTAATTTCTATTGTCTTAGTGCATACTATAGAAAACTGAATAATAATCTTCTGGACATTCAATACATTTATATTTACCCTTATGTTTACCCTTTTCTTTATATGCCATTGTGTATTTTAACCCTTTCTTTGAGGCTTTTTTTTTTCTACTTTAAATATTTCCTCAATTTTTGTTTTCTTCACCTGTATCTTCTATGACATTTGTTCTTGAAAGACATGTTCATTATACATACAGCTATAAGCTAAGAGTAATTTTTAATATATTACTGTACTAACTACTTTAAGATGATTTTGTTTGCTCAATGAAATAGGAAGCAGAATCCACAGTTGAGAATAATAACAGAGCAGAGGCCTCATAAGTTGGAAGAGAGAAAAGACATATTAAAATAGTCACCCTACAGCTAGTAAAAAGCATATAAGGAGACAATGTTGTATGTTTGCTAGATACCCTTGATGCTTTCTTTGAAGTAAGCATCCTGCATCTAAAATGACCTAGTCTCCCTCAGATTTGTTTGGTTGTACTTACACAAGCATGGAAAAATGGAAAACTAGAGCTGGTATATTGTGATGAGTCTGAGCAAAAATAAATTATATTTTTGTGTACATTAAACAAAGGACTATAAGCATACCCCTAATGGTAAAAGAAAAACAGCTATATTTATTGAAGTTTACAAGAAGTACACGGTCAAGTGTGCAACTTCATACCAGAAGAAACAAAAGAGTGACACAAACAGGGAAAAAGTGATACCAGGATGGTCAGGAAAAAGGGGGTAAAGATAAATCAGGATTTTGGATTTAAATGATGTACACTGTGCCAAAGGTGACTGTCTTTGGATCTGTTCATATATGATTGATGAAATAATTGAGAGGGTGCTGAGTTATCTCAGATGAATCTGCTACCCATGACTCATCCACAAATCACTGTTTTAATAGCAGGCAAGTCATTTGGTCCCTATATATGAACTATTCATGAAATTCAAAGGGACAAAGTATTGCTATAGGTCATGCCATGGGATCTAACACACATATGCTATGGCCTGGAGTTTTTAAGATCTCATGAACCTTTGCTATTTTTATTTGTTTTACTTACAGTAATGGAAGTAATATTTGCCCTGGGGTACTGCCCAAATTCAAGTGGGTGCAGTGAGAAAGGGCCCATGGCCCCACTGTTTTACCGCAACTGTTTTCCTCTTCAAGTTCTAGTCCACTGAAATCTGTAAAGGAGTAGGGGGAGGAATGTCCATGGTTCATGGATGCATTTTTTTGAATGAGGCCTTAGACCTATCTACAAAGATACCAAAGACCTAATGAAATGGCCAAAATAGCTGTACTTTTCAAGGAGTTTTGATGAACTAAAGATGTAGAGGATAGCTTTGATCCTGGGTTTGTGCCATCACCAATAGCCTAACTGTTGTCAAACAAGAAGAAAAAAAGTGACTGAAATTAATTATGAGATGTATTGAAGAAAACCATTTCTAAGATAGCCACTAAGATGCCCAGTTTTAATATTTGGCTAGTGCATATAACCCACATAGTTTTAGGTGGATCTTAGCCATGTTTTGAGCCAGTTTTGTGCTGTTGCTTTTTGCTATTTCAAAACAAATGGTATAGGAATTGTATTTTATATTTAGAGATAAACATAATCTCTCATCCTCAGCAGTTAGAAGATCTATTGGTCTCCACATTTGTATGCCTTTCATTGCTGGTGAATGTATTTGATCTTGGAAGATAGCAATCCTGTGGGCAAGTTAGTCTAGTCCATTAGGTTCTTAGGTACCTATTGATAAAGGGGAGATTTGCTTTAAGTTGTTGTGTAACTACTTCAATCACTGCCTGTTACCTTTTCTAGAAGCAGTTTTTGAGCCACTCAAGAGGTTGCAAGTTAAACAGGAATGACCCTATTAAAGGTGTAGAAGGGAGAAAGACCACCAGAGAAAACTGTATAAGCAACAATGACTGTTTATTCACTCCCAAGGGAGTGGGATAAGTTCAGAGAGAAATCAGCAGAATGAGAGGGAAGAACAAAGAATTGGAAGGGGAGGGGAGGAGTTTGCTGTTTTGAGGAATTTGGGGGCAGAGATAGTAGTGTGCTTCTCCAAATGGGAGGGGCAGATATGAACGTGGTCCTGTTTCTCAGGATGGGTGGTACCGTGGGCTATGCTTTGTGCTTTTGTGGTTTCTAGTCATGCCTGTCACGGACAGCTTCACCCACTGGCTATGACATTCGTGTCTCTGTTGCTACAGAAAAGAGAATGAGTAGGGAAGATGGGCACTATTTCTCATGACTTCTGAGTGCAGAACATGTAGGTGGTGCAGACACCTTAATTGGGAAAGAGTTCTTGGGGAGGCGGATATTGCAAAGTGGTGTGTGAGGTAAGGACCCAGACCTAGGCTATTGTATCACCTTTTTGGATGACTGAAGGTAGTAGGGCATATGTAGATTTTATTAAACACAAAGTGACATGGTCATCTCCTGTACAATTTGACTAAGGAAAGCTGGACCATTATTGGATTGAAAGATATGGTAAGGTCAAACCGGGGGTCATATAAACTAGGAGTGGCTAACAATAGCTGAGGCCTTTGCTGAGCCAGATGGAAAGGTCCCTACCCATCCAGCAATGATACGAACCCTGTTCAGGAAATATCAACTTTTGCACCTGCAGCATATGGGTGAAATAAATTTGCCATGTCTGCATTGCACAAAATACGAACTATTAATGTATAGGGAAAAGAAAGTAACAGTTACGTGGGATCTGATTGGCAGAAGGCTCTGAGGGAAGAGGAGAAGCATCTGTGGTGGCCATAGCTAAAGGTTCAGAAGGCAGCCTCTTAGGGAGAGTGAGGTCAGGTGAATCTATCATCAAGGAAACATTGACATCAGGTGGAGTGAGTGCAGGTAGGAGGAGAAGAAGAAGGATTTGAGAGGAGTCACACATAAGAGCACATAGAGGGTGAGAAGGTCATGGAGTGTAAAGAATTCTGACATGGATATTTCAGTCAGTCATGGGAGGGACAGAAGGGTTTTAGGTTTTTGAAAAGACAGGCTACAGGGAAGGATGGAAGAAAAAAAAGGAAGAAGGGTTCTCAAGGAAAACAGAGGAGAGTAGTTGTCATTTCAAGTATGCCCAAATGAGAGTGTGCAGCAAAGTCCATATTGTTTATCTCCAGATGGGACTCCGGTCTATAATGGAGTGTGGGTGAGTGGCTAAGGCTGGTATAGCTCCAGTTAGACAACAAGGAAAGTCAGTTCTTCCTGGATGGTATTTCTGTGGCAGTGCTGGGATTAAATGTCATGGAAATTAGGGTGCACCTCTCTATATTCCAGTAGAAAGAAGGGTGGAAAGGCAGGAGAAGGACAAACAGAAAATGTGAGAGTTGGAAGATGATTTCTTGAAAATTATGGGATGGGTAGGTTGTGAATGGGGCATACCTAGTGACTTTAAGCATTTATAGGAGTAACAGGGCTTCTTTTAAGGTCTGACAAAATGAATGAGGAAAAGTCATGATGTAATGACCCATAAAGTTTCCCTTTATAAGTTTATGTAGGGGTTTGGTGTGAAGAGCAAAGCCAGAAACCCAGAAGTAGAAGTTTCCTATTACACCAAGGAGAGGAGTTGTTTAGTGCTGGTGGTGGTGGTTACAATGTGGAAAATTAAATGGATGTGGTCTGTAACTAGAGCTCAGTTATGTTCATGGAGAATGATGTCCAGAGAACAGATTTCAGCCTCATAGGGAGATACATGGTATTTCTTTGAGTCTAGTTGCTGTAGTAATAAGAACATATCTGTATCAGCTGATTCATCTGGGAGGGCTGCAGAGGCGACAGCCACTTACATACTGTATTAGGTGACAGGAAGTAAGGTGGAAGGAAGCAAAACATGGCCAAGGGCCTGACTGAAGTAGCGGGGGCCTTGCTGGAAACAGTGTGACAGGACAGTGGACAGTCCATGTCAACTCTCATCTGCTGAGTGTCAGGATCTGTCCAGGGAAAAGAAAGAGAGAATGTGAGAAGAGGCACAGGGGAATAATAAAATAGGCATCACAGCTTCTCCGCCAGTGTCAGCTGCCAGGATGGGTCATGGTCTTTCTTGGCCATGTTGCTTTCTGTGAAAGCACAGAAGACTTTTCCATCTTTATGATCCTACTTTGGCACACGGTACTATTTAATCTCCTGCTCAGGAGATTCAGTGACTCACTGAAGTGATCAGATCCTGTTTAAAAGGTTTTCTCATGTTCTGGAAACCTGCTGGCCTTGGAAGGTTCAGGAAAGTATTGGCTATTTTACTAACCAAGTTATCTCTTTAGTATTGATTTCTAAACTTTAGTGATTGGACATTCAGACGAGAAGATCAGTTATATTAATCTTACCATATGTAAGTTTCTTTTTGATAATTATGCCATGTTAAGGGCAAATAGTTGTAAGATTTGACAATTTAACATACTGGAGGAAGGGGACCCTGAAATCAAGTGGCTTAAAGTTGACTTTCATGATTTGGGGAAAAACTGGTATTTTAAGAGTCTGTGGGCAAAACCCAAAATGGTCACTCTGTAACATTTGGCAAGAACCTCAAAATGATCCATAGCACATGAAAGAATAGCAAAAGTACCTATACAGTACACACAGGAAGGGACCCTATTTTTAGGATGTGGCAATTTCTTTGTCTTTTACTTGGAGTTAATAAAATATTTTACTTATCTTGATTAACAGAGTTGGCTGTTATTTTCAGAAAAAAATGACTTGTTTCTATCTTTATGTAGACTACCTTTGTTTCCCTTGGAGCCACAAGCTATGCCATGAGGCTTATCCATTAAGGGTCAGATGGTCTTTAGCTGCCTTTTGTCCTTATTCCACATCCATTTTTTTTTCTATATTGTATTTTATCATGGTTATTAAGTCACATTAACCAACTGAATTTTCCCATCTTGTGGCCCTCATTGGAGTTCATGATGCTTCCTTCTAATGTCTGGAACTGATGAAATAAAAATATATTATCCAGGGTAAGTTGATCTTTTCTAGACTACAGGTTTAAACAGCAGTATTATGGAGTGTCATTTCAAGCCAGTGTGGAAAAGCAGGTAAGTATTCCTCAGAGCTCTGACTGATAGTTTTATAAAGTAATTTACATGCTTTGACGTGACCTGGCACATACCCATTAAGATGGACAAGAGGCATGATATCTGCTTGGCTTTTCTACTCCCTTCAATAATTTTGATTGTCCCCTTGCTGAGGTCCAAGTAGTGCATCAGTTGGCTGATTACTGTTCAGTGAAGCTGCAAAGAGTGCATGACAAGTAAAGAGTAAAAAGCTGCAAAGAGTAACAAGCCTGACTTATAGCCCTTGGAACTGTTGCTGAGTAGGTACAGGACAATGAAAAAGATGATCTAAGGACATCAGAAGAAACAGCGAGATTCCAGTCTTGCAGGCTCAAATTTAAAAAGTACTTGCTTTAAATAAGACAGCTTCAGAGCACCCTTTCTCTCTACTGCTGCACAGCAAGACACTAGAATGAGTTCACGTGGATACCTCAGCAGGTCAGATGAAAAGCTATGTGAGTGCATGGAATTCCATCGGCAAACTTCCTGTAGTCTGCAGAAAATTTACACAGTTTCTTTTTGCATTGTTGAACATCCACACCCAAAAAGGGAATTTGAACCCTGGTAGCAGCCTGTTCACCTTTCATTTGCTGGAGTGGTAGAGTAATTGAAGACATAGATATTAGACTCACCGAATTGAGGCTTGTGGCAGACGGATGCAAGCATGACACAAGGTGGGCTTAGGAGTCAGTCCTTATCTCCTAGAGTAACACAAGTTGCAAGCAGGTAAGGACTTAGTTCGTGGGAAGGAAAACTGACAAATGAGTTATTAGTATAAACCTACTAGCAAGGATTAGTTCCAGGGAAAAAAAACAGAACTTTGGTAGAGAGCCATGAAGTCTTCAATATAAGGAACCTCTGTACAATCCCCATGTTTCTTTGAAGCAGGAATGAATGCCACATAACATTAGATATAACACCGCTAGTGGACTGATGGAGTAAAACTTATATCACAGAAACTTAACAAGTCTTTCTGTGTTAATCCCCAACCTATTTGTGGAAATGTAACAGAGTGTCTTCCAGGCAGTTCCTAAGATCTGTGGCCCCATGACATCGTGGCAAAGGCAAGTTCCTTAGGTCATAGAAATGGTTTAAGCTTTCCCTGAATCTATTTCCATGTGAGAAACTTACAGGGCATCTTTCAGGTCCATCTACGGGTGTTTGGTGAGGACATCCCCTAGCAGAGCTGATCTCCTTGGGAGCAGATGTTTATGACCTTGTGGAGGCACGGGCCCCACTTACTTGGAACCTTTGATCGCCCCATATGGGTGCAAGCTGTCTTCTGCACAAAGTCCACAATTGTGTTTTCCTCCTAGATGTATGTGTCTAGCCATTTATAAAACCATGTAATGTCACATTAAGTCTGTCTGAGGAGGGATAGTATGCAATTCCTACACTAATACCCTGGTAAGTGTCCTGCATAGGTACCCCTTGGGAGCCCTGGCTGACAGAGGTGATTTAACTACTGGTCTTCAGTCATGTCCCACTATTTTCCAGTAGGTGGCAGTCTAAGAATAGAGGTAATCATGTATCTAGGGAGAAAGATTCAGGTCCCTTTGGAGTACCTTTTCCCTCGCAGTTCAGGTTGTACCTAATTTTTAAAACTTGAGCCCTTATATAGTAAACATCTTTCTTTAGCCCCTTCCTCTGTTCGAAATTCCCCTGCTTTTTCATTGTCTTACACTACAAAAGGGTACATGTCTTTTGGTTTAGGAACATTCCACAGTACAAAAGCAAATAGAATCAGAATCAAAGACCCAATCCAAAAATGGGCATCTGAGATGAATATACATGGCAAAAAGATATATCAAGATAGGTTCAACATCATTGAGCATTTGGCAAATGCAGATTAAAACACCATTGAGATTCATCTCAACCCCCAAAAAATGGCTGTCATCAACAAGCTAATTAATAACAAAGGCTGGAAGGGCTATGGGGAAAAAGAAATCCTTCTCCACAGTTGGTGGGAGTGTGGACTGGTACAACCACTATGGAAATCAGTATGGAAACAACGCTTATTCCTACATCATCATCAAGAATCCATTAGGTACTTTTATTCAATATAGGTTGAAAGTCTAAAATACTCTCTTAAGCTAAATTTTATTTCAGACATTTTTTCTAGTCCTTTATCATTCAGCCACAACTTCTAAGGCTTTCAAATTCTGAAAATACAGTTTCAAATATGTCTAGAGCTTCTCCAATGAAGAGATCAGAGGTCATTAGTGACTAGCTTGCTGTTTATTTCAAACCTGACATGATGGAGCTACTTTTTCAACCTACCTGCAAGTTTCCTTCTCTCAAGGTATTAGGAATGAGATGTGTGAGCTGGACGTCCAGGCCAGCTAGAAGTATAGTTAAAAGTCTTAAGAAACTGTCTGACTTAGGAAACAACGTCATTTTATCTACCATGCTGCAACTATTCTGCATACAACCAAATCATAGGTTTATCCCCAAAATAGTGGAAGCCATGAGTATGTTTGCTCTTTTCCCTGATGTCTCAAACTTAAACACTATGGTGTAAAATCAATAATAACTTCTGTGGTGTAAATTCAATGTGTGTATGCTAAAGAAATAAAAGATGTATGCTAAAAGAATGAAAAAAGAAGGCAAATTTAAGATCATGTAACATCTCTTTCTTTTCTTTTGTGTAAGGAGGCAGAGAGCAAGAAATAACTGCCATCTGTTTTGTTTTGTTTTGTTTTACATGAAGAATCAAACTCAGAACCTTGTGCTTGCCGGACAGGTGCTTGTGTTTTGAAACTGTATTGCTGGCCCTACAGCTTCTGTTTAGATAAAGTAAAATTCTGAAAGTTAAAGAAATATTCACAATTAAGCATAAATTATAAATGCTGTGATATTAGAAAATTCAAACTAAGTTAAAATGAACATATCAGCATATAAACTAAAAAAATACTTATCTCCACATATAGCAAAAAAATAATTTGCTATAGTTTGATTATAAATATATATGTTTGTTGAAATGTATTGAAATTTGTTGAAATATATTTTGTGGAAAGTAAATTGTCAGGGCCAGCTAAATAGCTCAGTGGATTAAAGCACCTGCAAGCAGGAGCAGGAGCTGGGGATTCGATCCTCTGGCATGCTGTGCCAGCCCTGTTCCCAGGGTGCACTGAAACAGCAATCAAGACTGGGCATGGTGGTGTGCACCTGTAAGCCCAGCTCTCGGGAGGCTGTAAACAGGTGGCTCACTATGAGTCCTATCTAGTAGTGAGACCCTGAATACCCTCTAGACCCTTCCCTAAAATACGAAAATAAAAATTGTCTTTGCCAGATACTTAATTTTGAAAATTCA